>CANDYM010000718.1:0-14600 GCA_947397865.1 Polietes domitor
CTTTTATCTATATATCTATCTATCTTCTATCTATATATATAAAAGAGTTGCGTGACTGAGTGACTGAGTGACTGAGTGACTGACTGACTGACTGATCACTCCCCAGACCAAACGGCTAGAGCTAGAATCATGAAATTTGGTGTGTACATTTCTCTTACAGTGTAGAGGAGTGATAAGACGGGATTTTTCGAAATTCGTACTTTTAAGGGGTAAAATGGGGTAAAAAGGGATAAAAATGGTACCACCGCAATGACCAAACGGCTGGGCCTAGAATCTTGAAATTTGGTATGGATATTCCTCTTGCGGCATGAAGACAACCTAAAAAGTGACATTTTAAAAATTCGTACTTTTGGGGGGTTAAATGGTACAAAAAGGGACAAAAATGGTACCTATAACATGGTTGAAGCTAGAATCATGAAATTTAGTATGTACATTTCCCATACAGTGAACAAATCAGATTTGAAGGGAGTTTTTTGTAATTCGTACTTTTAAGGGATAAAATGGGGTAAAGAGGGATAAAAATTGTAACACCGCAATGACCAAACGGCTGCGCCTAGAATCTTGAAATTTGGTATGGATATTCCTCTTGCGGCATGAAGACAACCTAAAAGTGACATTTTAAAAATTCGTACTTTTGGGGGGTTAAATTGTACAAAAAGGGACAAAAATGGTACCTATAACATGGTTGAAGCTAGAATCATGAAATTTAGTATGTACATTTCCCATACAGTGAACAAATCAGATTTGAAGGGAGTTTTTTGTAATTCGTACTTTTAAGGGTTAAAATGGGGTAAAGAGGGATAAAAATTGTACCACCGCAATGACCAAACGGCTGGGCCTAGAATCTTGAAATTTGGTATGGATATTCCTCTTGCGGCATGAAGACAACCTAAAAGTGACATTTTAAAAATTCGTACTTTTGGGGGGTTAAATTGTACAAAAAGGGACAAAAATGGTACCTATAACATGGTTGAAGCTAGAATCATGAAATTTAGTATGTACATTTCCCATACAGTGAACAAATCAGATTTGAAGGGAGTTTTTTGTAATTCGTACTTTTAAGGGTTAAAATGGGGTAAAGAGGGATAAAAATTGTACCACCGCAATGACCAAACGGCTGGGCCTAGAATCTTGAAATTTGGTATGGATATTCCTCTTGCGGCATGAAGACAACCTAAAAAGTGACATTTTAAAAATTCGTACTTCTGGGGGGTTAAATGGTACAAAAAGGGACAAAAATGGTACCTATAACATGGTTGAAGCTAGAATCATGAAATTTAGTATGTACATTTCCCATACAGTGAACAAATCAGATTTGAAGGGAGTTTTTTGTAATTCGTACTTTTAAGGGGTAAAATGGGGTAAAGAGGGATAAAAATTGTACCACCGCAATGACCAAACGGCTGGGCCTAGGATCTTGAAATTTGGTATGGATATTCCTCTTGCGGCATGAAGACAACCTAAAAGTGACATTTTAAAAATTCGTACTTTTGGGGGGTTAAATGGTACAAAAAGGGACAAAAATGGTACCTATAACATGGTTGAAGCTAGAATCATGAAATTTAGTATGTACATTTCCCATACAGTGAACAAATCAGATTTGAAGGAGTTTTTTGTAATTCGTACTTTAAGGGGTAAAATGGGGTAAAGAGGGATAAAAATTGTACCACCGCAATGGCCAAACGGCTGGGACTAGAATCTTGAAATTTGGTATGGATATTCCTCTTGCGGCATGAAGACAACCCAAAAAGTGACATTTTAAAATTCGTACTTTTGGGGGGTTAAATGGTACAAAAAGGGACAAAAATGGTACCTATAACATGGTTGAAGCTAGAATCATGAAATTTGGTATGTACATCTCCCTTACAGTGAACAAATCATATTTGAAGGGAGTTTTTGTAATTCGTACTTTTAAGGGTTAAAATGGGGTAAAGAGGGATAAAAATTGTACCACCGCAATGACCAAACGGCTGGGCCTAGAATCTTCAAATTTGGTATGGATATTCCTCTTGCGGCATGAAGACAACCTAAAAAGTGACATTTTAAAAATTCGTACTTTTGGGGGTTAAATGGTACAAAAATGTACCTATAACATGGTTGAAGCTAGAATCATGAAATTTAGTATGTACATTTCCCATACAGTGAACAAATCAGATTTGAAGGGAGTTTTTTGTAATTCGTACTTTTAAGGGGTAAAATGGGGTAAAGAGGGATAAAAATTGTACCACCGCAATGACCAAACGGCTGGGCCTAGGATCTTGAAATTTGGTATGGATATTCCTCTTGCGGCATGAAGACAACCTAAAAGTGACATTTTAAAAATTCGTACTTTTGGGGGGTTAAATGGTACAAAAAGGGACAAAAAATGGTACCTATAACATGGTTGAAGCTAGAATCATGAAATTTAGTATGTACATTTCCCATACAGTGAACAAATCAGATTTGAAGGGAGTTTTTTGTAATTCGTACTTTTAAGGGGTAAAATGGGGTAAAGAGGGATAAAAATTGTACCACCGCAATGGCCAAACGGCTGGGACTAGAATCTTGAAATTTGGTATGGATATTCCTCTTGCGGCATGAAGACAACCCAAAAAGTGACATTTTAAAAATTCGTCCTTTTGGGGTGTTAAATGGTACAAAAAGGGAAAAAATGGTACCTATAACATGGTTGAAGCTAGAATCATGAAATTTGGTATGTACATTTCCCTTTCAGTGAACAAATCATATTTGAAGGGAGTTTTTTGTAATTCGTACTTTTAAGGGGTAAATGAGGTAAAGAGGGATAAAAATTGTACCACCGCAATGGCCAAACGGCTGGGACTAGATTCTTGAAATTTGGTACAAAAATTTCTCTTATAGCTTCAACGCGCCCAAGAACATATTTTTCAAAATTCGTACTTTTAAGTTGTAAAAAGGGATAAAAATGGTACCATCACAATGACCAAACCGGCTGCGCCTAGAATCTTGAAATTTGGTATGGATATTCCTCTTGCGGCATGAAGACAACCCAAAAAGTGACATTTTAAAATTCGTAGTTTTGGGGGTTTAAATGATACAAAAATGGTACCTATAACATGGTTGATGCTAGAATCATGAAATTCGGTATGTACATTTCCCTTACAGTGAACAAATCAGATTTGAAGGGCGTTTTTTGTAATTCGTACTTTTAAGGGGTAAAATGAGGTAAAGAGGGATAAAAATTGTACCACCGCAATGGCCAAACGGCTGGGACTAGAATGTTGATATTTGGTACAACAATTTTCTCATAGCTTGAACGCGCCCAAGAAAATATTTTTCAAAATTCGTACTTTTAAGGGGTAAAACGGGGTAAAAAGGGATAAAAATGGTACCACCGCAATGACCAAACGGCTGGGCCTAGAATCTTGAAATTTGGTATGGATATTCCTCTTGCGGCATAAAGACAATCCAAAAAGTGACATTTTAAAAATTCGTACTTTTGGGGGGTTAAATGGTACAAAAAGGGACAAAAATGGTACCTATAACATGGTTGAAGCTAGAATCATGAAATTTGGTATGTACATTTCCCTTACAGTGAACAAATCAGATTTGAAGGGAGTTTTTTGTAATTCGTACTTTTAAGGGTAAAATGAGGTAAAGAGGGATAAAAATTGTACCACCGCAATGGCCAAACGGCTGGGACTAGAATCTTGAAATTTGTATGGATATTCCTCTTGCGGCATGAAGACAACCCAAAAAGTGACATTTTAAAAATTCGTACTTTTGGGGGGTTAAATGGTACAAAAAGGGACAAAAATGGTACCTATAACATGGTTGAAGCTAGAATCATGAAATTTGGTATGTACATCTCCCTTACAGTGAACAAATCAGATTTGAAGGGAGTTTTTTGTAATTCGTACTTTTAAGGGGTAAAATGAGGTAAAGAGGGATAAAAATTGTACCACCGCAATGGCCAAACGGCTGGGACTAGATTCTTGAAATTTGGTACAAAAATTTCTCTTATAGCTTCAACGCGCCCAAGAACATATTTTTCAAAATTCGTACTTTTAAGTGGTAAAAAGGGATAAAAATGGTACCATCACAATGACCAAACGGCTGCGCCTAGAATCTTGAAATTTGGTATGGATATTCCTCTTGCGGCATGAAGACAACCCAAAAAGTGACATTTTAAAAATTCGTAGTTTTGGGGGTTTAAATGATACAAAAATGGTACCTATAACATGGTTGATGCTAGAATCATGAAATTCGGTATGTACATTTCCCTTACAGTGAACAAATCAGATTTGAAGGGCGTTTTTTGTAATTCGTACTTTTAAGGGGTAAAATGAGGTAAAGAGGGATAAAAATTGTACCACCGCAATGGCCAAACGGCTGGGACTAGAATGTTGATATTTGGTACAAACAATTTTCTCATAGCTTGAACGCGCCCAAGAAAATATTTTTCAAAATTCGTACTTTTAAGGGGTAAAACGGGGTAAAAAGGGATAAAAATGGTACCACCGCAATGACCAAACGGCTGGGCCTAGAATCTTGAAATTTGGTATGGATATTCCTCTTGCGGCATAAAGACAATCCAAAAAGTGACATTTTAAAAATTCGTACTTTTGGGGGGTTAAATGGTACAAAAAGGGACAAAAATGGTACCTATAACATGGTTGAAGCTAGAATCATGAAATTTGGTATGTACATCTCCCTTACAGTGAACAAATCAGATTTGAAGGGAGTTTTTTGTAATTCGTACTTTTAAGGGGTAAAATGAGGTAAAGAGGGATAAAAATTGTACCACCGCAATGACCAAACGGCTGGGCCTAGAATCTTGAAATTTGGTATGGATATTCCTCTTGCGGCATGAAGACAACCCAAAAAGTGACATTTTAAAAATTCGTACTTTTGGGGGGTTAAATGGTACAAAAAGGGACAAAAATGGTACCTATAACATGGTTGAAGCTAGAATCATGAAATTTGGTATGTACATCTCCCTTACAGTGAACAAATCAGATTTGAAGGGAGTTTTTTGTAATTCGTACTTTTAAGGGGTAAAATGAGGTAAAGAGGGATAAAAATTGTACCACCGCAATGGCCAAACGGCTGGGACTAGATTCTTGAAATTTGGTACAAAAATTTCTCTTATAGCTTCAACGCGCCCAAGAACATATTTTTCAAAATTCGTACTTTTAAGTGGTAAAAAGGGATAAAAATGGTACCATCACAATGACCAAACGGCTGCGCCTAGAATCTTGAAATTTGGTATGGATATTCCTCTTGCGGCATGAAGACAACCCAAAAAGTGACATTTTAAAAATTCGTAGTTTTGGGGGTTTAAATGATACAAAAATGGTACCTATAACATGGTTGATGCTAGAATCATGAAATTCGGTATGTACATTTCCCTTACAGTGAACAAATCAGATTTGAAGGGCGTTTTTTGTAATTCGTACTTTTAAGGGGTAAAATGAGGTAAAGAGGGATAAAAATTGTACCACCGCAATGGCCAAACGGCTGGGACTAGAATGTTGATATTTGGTACAACAATTTTCTCATAGCTTGAACGCGCCCAAGAAAATATTTTTCAAAATTCGTACTTTTAAGGGGTAAAACGGGGTAAAAAGGGATAAAAATGGTACCACCGCAATGACCAAACGGCTGGGCCTAGAATCTTGAAATTTGGTATGGATATTCCTCTTGCGGCATAAAGACAATCCAAAAAGTGACATTTTAAAAATTCGTACTTTTGGGGGGTTAAATGGTACAAAAAGGGACAAAAATGGTACCTATAACATGGTTGAAGCTAGAATCATGAAATTTGGTATGTACATCTCCCTTACAGTGAACAAATCAGATTTGAAGGGAGTTTTTTGTAATTCGTACTTTTAAGGGGTAAAATGAGGTAAAGAGGGATAAAAATTGTACCACCGCAATGACCAAACGGCTGGGCCTAGAATCTTGAAATTTGGTATGGACATTCCTCTTATAGCATGAAGACATACCAAAAGATTTCATTTGGAAATTCGTACCTTTGGGGGTCAAATGGGACAAAAATTGTACCAACAACATGGCTGAAGCTAGAACCATGAAATTTGGTATGTACATTTCTCTTACAGCGAAGAGATCAGATTTGAAGGGAGTTTTTCGTAATACGTACTTTTAAGGGGTAAAATGGGTTAAAGAAGGATAAAAATTGTGCCACCGCAATGACCAAACAGCTGGGACTAGAATCTTGAAACTTGGTACAAAAATTGCTCTTATAGATTCAACGCGCCCAAGAAAATATTTTTAAATTAGTACTTTTTGTGGGTGATATCGGGTAAAAAGGGATAAAAATGGTACCAATCAAACGGATGGAGCTGGAATAATAAAATTCGGTGTGTACATACCTCAAAACCCTTAGAAACGCAAAATGACCGAATCTTTTTGAATTCGTACTTTTAGTAGGTAAACGGGGAAAAGGGGATAAAAAAGGTACAAACAACACGGATGACGCTACAATAATGAAATTCGATATGTGTATTCGTTGTACAGCCCAAATCACTGATAAGAAGACATTTTTCGAAATTTGTAATTTTAAGGGATTAAATGGGATAAAAATTTTACCTCAGCCCAGACCAAACAACTGGGCCTAGAATCATGAAATTCGGAACGGACATTAAAATTCGTACTTTTTGTGAGTGAAATTGGGTAGAAAGGGATACAAAATGGTACCAATCATACATCCTGAAAATGCCTACAACCGCAAATTGAAGAAATTTTTCGAAATTCGTACTTTTAAAGGGTAAACGAGAAAAGCGGATAAAAAAGGTGCCAAGAACATGGATGACGCTACAATAATTAAATTCGGTACGCATATTCGTCTTACAGTGTAAATGATTAATAACAAGGAATTTTCCGATATTTGTACTTTTAAGGGATTAAAGTGGTGCAAATGATATCAACCAAAATTGGGGATTTGGGATAAAGATAGTACCAACCAAAGTTTTCAGCTAGAATATGAAAAGAAATTCGGTGTGTACATTTCTCCGAGTACATAAATTAATGTTTCGAAATTTGTATGTTTAAGGACACAAACGGCACAGAAAGAGTTATGTGTGAACATTATCTTTTTTTATTTTGACCAAAGCTTATGTCAATTTGCGTGTAAAGTATAGAAGTTATATTAGGTTTAATTTTACGTACGGGTCGTTTGTTTTGGAATATGGACTATACGTATGTGTGTACCATAAGATGTATATCAATTTCCCCCATTTTCGAAATTAAACTAAGTTTGGGAAAATAGTACTATGTGCTGAGTTTGAATAAATTCTTTAAGTCCCTTCCAGAGTCATCGTGTATACAAGCGAGCCAGACGGACGTGAAAGGGACTTGGGACATACTTATGGTTTTAACTCTCTCCTTCAATGCGATACACTTTTATTCTATCCCTAATGATATTTTCACAGCTTAAGAAAGAAATGTGCAAATAATTTTCTACTTTATATGATTTTTTGTAGAAAAATTGTTTCCATTTTGTGCCTATAAATTAAACTATTGACTACGTATAAACGCTGAAAGTGATATCATTAAAAACAGTTTGAATACTGATACAAACTACTGTCTTACCATACCATTTTTCCGCGTACGAAGTAGCGGGTATTTGCTAGTAAATATATATTTTATATTCTAGTCTTTGAATATCTTATTGATCATATTATTGGATGTTTAGAGTGACTTAGAAAAAATACTGTAAAAGCCAAATAATACTATGCAATCAAAATAAAATTTTTTATCCGAGACCTAAAAATAATGTTTTTGTATGTTGTGCATTTTTATGGCTGATTTGATTGAACTGGGATCTTGTCTTGGTTCAAGACCATTTTGCATCTATATTTGATAGAATGCAAATTAATTTACAAATGACATGCCGACATTTATGGTCTTCAGCCAGGACAATTCCAATGATTACAGACCGAAATAAAACAAACGAAAAAAAAATAAAATTTACTTAAATTCCAATTTTCGTCGAGATAGCATTAATATTTGTACTCTCTTTTTGGAAATAAAAGTCCGCTTATAAGTTTAACTAGCAACATGTAACATGCGGTCTCGGATCTCTTCTAATAGCATGTAAAGAGTGATTTTTTTGAGGTTAGGATTTTCATGCATTAGTATTTGACAGATCACGTGGGATTTCAGACATGGTGTCAAAGAGAAAGATGCTCAGTATGCTTTGACATTTCATCATGAATAGACTTACTAACGAGCAACGCTTTCAAATCATTGAATTTTATTACCAAAATCAGTGTTCGGTTCGAAATGTTCGGTTCGACAAATTTTGTTCAGCGATGAGGCTCATTTCTGGTTGAATGGCTACGTAAATAAACAAAATTGCCGCATTTGGAGTGAAGAGCAACCAGAAGCCGTTCAAGAACTGCCCATGCATCCCGAAAAATGCACTGTTTGGTGTGGTTTGTACGCTGGTGGAATCATTGGACCGTATTTTTTTAAAGATGCTGTTGGACGCAACGTTACGGTGAATGGCGATCGCTATCGTTCGATGCTAACAAACTTTTTGTTGCCAAAAATGGAAGAACTGAACTTGGTTGACATGTGGTTTCAACAAGATGGCGCTACATGCCACACAGCTCGCGATTCTATGGCCATTTTGAGGGAAAACTTCGGAGAACAATTCATCTTAAGAAATGGACCGGTAAGTTGGCCACCAAGATCATGCGATTTGACGCCTTTAGACTATTTTTTGTGGGGCTACGTCAAGTCTAAAGTCTACAGAAATAAGCCAGCAACTATTCCAGCTTTGGAAGACAACATTTCCGAAGAAATTCGGGCTATTCCGGCCGAAATGCTCGAAAAAGTTGCCCAAAATTGGACTTTCCGAATGGACCACCTAAGACGCAGCCGCGGTCAACATTTAAATGAAATTATCTTCAAAAAGTAAATGTCATGGACCAATCTAACGTTTCAAATAAAGAACCGATGAGACTTTGCAAATTTTATGCGTTTTTTTAAAAAAAAAAAGTTATCAAGCTCTTAACAAATCACCCTTTACTTTATTTGGTACCACGTTTATTCCTTTTCATTCCGCATCCTCCTTCTAAGTACAAATTTTGAAATATCCATTTATGTTCCGCGTTTACGTAATTAAAGGGCTGTAAACCATTTTTAATCCCTTGTCCCGTGGACCCCTTAAAAATAAATTTTTTGAAAGATCCAATTTTACTGCACTTCTACGTGGTAAGAGGAATTTACATACCAAATTTCACGATTCTAGCTGTAGTACTTTAGTTAGTACCATTTTTATACCTTTTTGAGCCACTCACCCCTTAAAATTACAAAAATGCATTTATATTGCGCTTCTATGAGGTGAGATGAATTTACATAATAAATTTCATGATTCTAGCTTTAATACTTTAGTTGGTACCATTTTTGTCGCTCACATCTTTTAAGTAAAAATTTCGAAAAATAAAATTAGATTTGCGCTTCTACGTTGTCAGATGAATTTACACACCAAATTCCACGACTAAAATTCCATAACTGAAATTAATACCATTTGTATCCCTTTTTGTCCCGCAAAACCCTTAAAAGTACAAATTTCGAAAAAAAAAAATCCATTTATATTGCGCTTCTACGTTGTCAGAGGAAACTACACACCAAATTTCATGACTATAGCTGCAATTCTGAAGCAAGAATGATTTTTTTCGATAGATTATTCCAAAATAACTGTTTCTGTATGAAAGTGTTATTCTAAACATTTGTAGCCATCATAATAACCTTTAATTGAATGTATAAACGGATGTGATCAGACTTATATTTATCAAATGACAGTACAAATATTAAAAGAAGAATTAGAAGTTGAAACTTAATTTACACCAAATTGTCACGCCTCTTCTGATACCTCCCACACAAATGACCCATATTCCTATGTTAAATTAAAACTAATGTAGCTTCCACACGGATATTCGGAAAAAGCTATATTTTGATATTTGATAATGTTTTTTTTTTAAATCACTTTAAACCTACAAATATTTATGCTTTAGCCACGCCCCGTCTACTACCTCTCACACAATTGTCTCTATCCTAGGTAGAATTAAATGTTTTACAGCTCCTATATCGGTGTCTGAAATCCATTAGGACTTCATATTTGATCATGTTTGTCACAAACCATCTAGAACCTCCCGCACAAGTAATCCGGTGCTAAGTAAAATTTAAGTTCCTCCATACACATGTTCTCTAAGAGTGAGTGAGCAAAGTTCTTCTCGAAGAAGTGCTAGAAATGTTCAATTCCTGAGAACGATGACGAGTTAATGTCGATGGATGTTCTTGAACATTCTCAGCCATGGCAGCAATGTTTTCGGTTAAACGCACTGGACGAGAAAGTACACGGGTTGTTCTGTCCAATAACGACCCATTTTCATTAACTCGCTTCACAAACTGACGCACAAATCGAACTGAAGGCCTATCTCTTCTCGTAAATTTTCCACGTAAATTTCATACAGTTTGCGTTAAAGTCTCAATACTTTGAAAGTAAGTTTTTAATATTTCCCAATTTTGTTCGAGGGAGTAGCGTCCCATTTTGCAAATGTCAAACATAAACCTGAAAATAAAAATGAATGTTATTCTAGATTTCAAAGTCAAAGTAATCTGTAGTCCAATTTGAAAATTTTAAATGGCCCACCATAATATAGAAATATTCAAAAAGTGTACTTAATGTAAAAATGAATTTGTAATTTTTTTTTGTTCTCAGTCATAGGAACGTATAACCAATGTTTCATGATTATACTTGCATATATTTAGTTTGTACCATGGTCTATCTCGCCCAGTCTTCCTCCTGAAAGTAAAAATTTCGAAAATTTTCCGTACATTGGATTTTTTGTTGATACAATATTTTCCCATCTTAAAAGTGCGAATTTCGAAAAAATGGTATCATTTTATCACCCTTTTCCCAACGTATCCTTAAAAGTACGAATTTCTAAAAATACCTTTTATGTTCATGGCATTTTTGAAAATTGTGTACCATTTATTTTTCGGATAGTCTGGCTTGAGGTCATGAACAAATCAAAAAACTGATGTTAAGTTTTTCTAAATTGTTTTATTTTTTCTATTTATTCTTTTCCGATATTTCGATCGTCGTCGAGATCATTCTCAAGGATATTCACTTAAAATACAAACAAAATTAATTATACAAAAGGGACAAACAAAAATTATCACAATAATTACAACTCTTTCGTTTCGAAGTACTTTCTCAACTAAAGCTATTGTAAAATATTTGAAAAAAGAGTTTCGATATATTTGTGCACAGTGGTCAGTGTCAGTCTTGTAGTTCATTCTCTGGTCAGTAGGGACATTTATAATATGTAACAATTCAAGCGTATATCTTCTACGATAATTATTTTCTTGCGTCAAAATGTCTACATCGTTGAAGTTTGGCTTTTGCCCCGTCAAGGTACAATGGGCTGCCAGTGCTGTCTTTTGTTCCATCGCTTTTTGATCAGATTTGTGTGCAGAAAGTCGAGTTTTTAGTTTCATCTTTGTAGTAGCAACGTATACCTTCTGGCATACGTTGGACTTGTCACCATTACATTTTATCTTATAAACTACGTTCGATTTTTCTTCTTTATTTACTTTTGATTTTGTCCTACTAAAAAGGTCATTAACGCTAATTGTATGTCGTCCTTATTATAATTGTTGAATTGTTTGAGAAGCCAGGAACATATGTCATCGGTTTGTATATTTTTGAAATTGGTTCATTCAATTCTCCAGGTTGTTTCTTCTTCACATGTCTTATTAATTCCGTAATGGTTTTATTAGGAAAGTCATTTAATTTTAAAATATGTCTTATCTTCTTTACGTTATTTTTATGAAACTCTGCGTCACTAATGTTGAAAACTCTGTTAATGAATTAGTCGCGGTGTTGATTTTTATACGTCGAGGATGTTTGAAGTAAAAATTTATTAGTCTGCCAGATGCTGTCTTTTTTTGGAATCAATCCGTTTTAATAACATTGTCTCGTCTATACACTATCGCGTCAAGATATGGTAATTTATTGTCCTGTTCACATTCCATGGTGAATTGTATTTGATTATTGAAAGAATTAAATACATTTAATTTGTTTTTTGTCCTTAAAAGATTGAATATCTAAAAATGCCTTTATTTTATGTTTCTAGCAATTGGACACCTAATTTCAAGTTTCCAGATATTGTTGCTTGATTCGTGCCATTCTTACACCTTTTTGCCCTATTTCTCCCCCTAAAAGTACGGATTTTGAATGAATCACTTTCAAAAACTGGTATCATTTTATCACTCTTTTCCCAACGTATCCTTAAAAGTACGAATTTCTAAAAATGCCTTTTATGTTTATAGCATTTTAGAAAAATTTGTACCATTTTGTCCCTCTTTTACAATTTTGTCCATAAAAGATTGAATATCTAAAAATTACTTTATTTTATGTTTCTAGCAATTTTATTTATGTTTCTAATAATTTAAAGTTTCCAGATATTGTTGCTTGATTCGTGCCATTCTTATACCTTTTTGCCCTATTTCTCCCCCTAAAAGTACGGATTTTGAATGAATCACTTTTTGGTAGGCGTTTACACTATAAAACAATTGTACGCAACAAATTTAGTTTGAATATAGGACAGAAAGTTTCAAAATGTATGGAGGAATTTTCGGTCATTGTTAAGGAAAATTTTTCCATCCGGTCCGATTTTGCCTATGCCACTGGTGACTAGTATTAAATTGTGAAAATAGTCACTGCTGTTTTCTACGGTACTCTACCGACCGCATTCTCTGTTTCAATTTTGTAACCCCTATTTTTATACCCAAACTCTACAGAGTAGGAGGGTATATATCATTTGGGACAGAAAAAAAGTGTAACGCATTAAAGGAGTGACTAAGACCCTACATATCGAGCCCTTAGCGCGGAATTATCGTAAGCGACATTTTCTAAAAATATTTTTTATTGTTGAATTTAAAATTTTATCGGCTGATACACAAATAAAAATTAACAAAATGTCAAAATTGTTAACGTTTATATAAAAAATAGGGCTACGATTTTATCGTAAGTCGCTGCTCACATTTT
The DNA here is from genome assembly GCA_947397865.1 of Polietes domitor. NCBI lineage: Eukaryota > Metazoa > Arthropoda > Insecta > Diptera > Muscidae > Polietes > Polietes domitor. The sequence goes on from CANDYM010000718.1 coordinate 13,046, forward strand.
CAAAGAAAGCAATTTTATCGTAAGCGACAGTTTATGAATTTAGAGAAACGCTTTCAGATAATGTAAGAGATATTTATAAATGTTGTAGATAGGTCTATCAATATATTGATGCAGTATTAAGTGTATTTTTATACCCTCGGCCATAGAATGAAGTGTTCGTCTGTTGGTTTAAAGTTCGATAGGTTACGAATGAACTAAGCTAAGAGGTTCGAAGTTCCCAGATATTTGTTTTATAAGTTTATTTATTGATCCAGAAAAAATGTTTACCCACATGAACTGAAAGTAGCTCCAAATTATTGTCTTTTTGGAGAACACAAAACCTTTTTGTATGATTTCTGCCTTATATACAATAATTTAATATACTTCTTGTAATATTCGAATATTAAGCCAAATACTATATAAATGGTTTTGGTATAATTTCCCTATTATTGTGGGTAATCGATAACATTTATTTAATTCAAATAGTGGCAAGTTTGACAAAGAAACATAATATTTTGCTTAAAATTGTGATGAAAATTGACACATTGCCCATAATTCTATAGAGGTGATTCTATACACTCTACAATTGAATCATTTTATAAAGGAAGAACCTTCCACCCCTTCTGAGTGGCCGACCATAATTACAAATTCCCGCACGATACCGAAGTGTTATGAAAGTATTTTACTAAATCATTTAGATTTTAAGGACTGGAATTCATTTTCTACAGCATTTCTACCGCCAAACATTAAAATAAAATTTAATTGTTTGAGATCGGCACATTTTGAAAAACTGGGATTTTGCGCACAGTTTAAATATGGATTTTTTGCAGATAGTAGGGTAGATGAAATGAATATTAATTTAATTATTCGTTCAAACAAAAATTCAATGATCGTTGTCAATGGGCCAAACCCGCTCTACCCTAAACAACTAAAAATTTCAGTGGAGAAATACAGAAAAGACTTTGGTGGAAAGAAACAATTCCAAAACGATACCAACTTTAGTAATTGAATATGAATAGTGATCAAATCAAAGACACATTGGCTGAAAGCGACAACGAAGATATCGATATTACCTAAAATCTTTTATATGAAATTTAACTATTAATCATAGGAATTCAAATGTGTCTAAAATAGTTTTTTATTAACGATTTGAATTACTTTACGGTTCATTTTCCCTTTATAAAAGTAGTCTTATCTATTTTATTACGTTGTTTTAATAAATTTTTTACAATAAAAAGTGTGTTTTTACTAAAATTTCAAGGTTTAGTCTAAAAAAACTTATATCGTAAGTGCCATAGTTTTTTCAGTATTTGTAACCGCAAGTACAATATTTGTATCGCAAGCGGCAAAATTACCGTATGATGTAAACAAATGATCAATTTTTAATAATAATTCGTTGGGTACGGCGGAATTAAAACATATTTCATTTTATGCAAATATTTCAAAATAATCAATAAAAACCGTCTCCTGTAAAATGTGTATTTTGGCACTTGCGATCATTCCGCGCTAAGGGCTCGATATGTTTGGATCAAATCCGTTTCACGACTTTTTAAGGTGTTTGAGTCATGTCCGTCCG
>CANDYM010000719.1:0-102500 GCA_947397865.1 Polietes domitor
TATGAACTTCACAACAACACTGCCGCCTGTAAGCAAACTTTTCTTCACAGAGATGTTAAAAACAAATTGTTGTGGCCTTAAATGAATTTTGGATGAGGTGATTAATTTTAAATTGGTTTTCATCTCCACCCTCACCCTGTCGTGGGTGTTGGGGAGATTATCGAACACATGAAGACTGGACTGACATTTTCCCCATTAAGATATCATAATTAATTATTTACAAATTTGTTAATTTTCTTTCTCATTTTCACATTCTTTTGCAGATGGGCCGTTCCGACCGTCATGACTCGTGACAATTTAATACCGCGCACTCAGCCCAAGGCTGTGGGTGATACCTCGTACACCATTGCTGCCCTAATACCCTTCTGGGATATGGCCAATCATCGCGATGGTAACATAACCACATTCTTCAACATGGAGACCCAGCAAGTTGAGAGCAGTGTCCAGGATGATTTTAAGAAGGGTGAAAAGATTTTCATTTATTACGGGGATCGCACAAATGCCGATTTGATGACACACAATGGGTGAGTACTAGAAGTGATTCGTGGAACTAAAACTTCGAAGGAAGGGGAACACATATAACTGCCTGACCCACGATGTCGAAAGAAAATCTATGCGAACGAAAGCCAGTCACCTCACTTTCGCATCAAAAAACGACCCACTATATTCTGACTTTTCGTTCGCATAGCCTTACGTGTTGTGAGTGAATGAATATGTTACCAGATCAAAAAATCCACAAATAATTGCAAATATGCCAAGAAAAAAGCGTTAAATATCCAAATTCTAACATACAGTGGCCGACAAAAGTCAACATACGACCCACATTTTTGCGATTTAGCGAGTTCCAAAACATATTTGAAAAAAGTAATGATGCGGTTTTGTTTGAAATCGTGTTTTATTCATACAACAATAACAAAATGCATTACTTCAATATAAACACAAAAGATATTAACAGAATACGCAGAAAAAACCTTGACAAAAGTCTACATACGGGTTGAGATGAGACATAAAAAATGCAATTTAACGTGACAAAATGATACTATTATATAATTTAATATTTTGTTGGTCCACCATGAGCATCTACAACAGCCAGCAATCGTCTGGGCATTGATGCAACTAAGTTTTCCAATTCCGCAGGTGATATTTGTCGCCATTCCTCTTCCAGCTTGTTTTTTAGCGTTTGGGCGCTAGTTATGTGATGTTTTCGGATCCTGCGTTGCAGAATCTCCCACGCAAAAATGTGGGTCGTATGTTGACTTTTGTCGGCCACTGTATATGTAATAAAAAAGTTGACACAACTTTTTCTCAGCTGAAATAACTGAAAACAAAATTCGAAAAAATAATGTAATCAATCAATATTTGGGGTTGTTTCTGTGTGTTGTCGAAAAATATAAATTTTTCCAACGCGCACATTTTTTTGTAGGAATGCTAATTTCGAGATCCCCGTAGGCAGCTACTGGTCATCTTTAATGTTCTTGAGATGACCAAGTATATTCTGGTCAGGTTACATCTTACTCATGTTTATGGACGAGTTGCAGGACAGCGACGTTTTCAAAAAGACTTCGACAGGGAAAAACGAAACGATTGGGTTTCAGGAGATCAAGGGGATCTAATGTAATGCAAGGAACGCAATTGAAAGACCCTACAACAAAAACACTCCGGTGCACGGAGAAACGGAAAGTAAAAATGCTGCGTTCTGCTCAATATGTGCAACAACAAGTCCCTCGACAACTCAATTGGTGCCTATGAAGATCGTGGCGAGATTATCTCGAACGCCGAGGTAGAAGTATGAAGTAGAGCAATGAAAATATAACATAAATTTGTTTTATGTTTTATTTATTTATGATTGCGACAGAGAAAATACAAGTGAGTGACTTTGACATTTTCATTCGCTCAGATGACAGAAGAAAAAGTTAGTGGGCCCCGATTTTACACTGAAATGCTTACGTTTTCTTTCGCATAGATCTTCGTTCGCTTTGTCGTTCTGGTGCCTGTTAGTGGGTCCCAAATCAGCTGTTTGTCGAATGAGAGGCAAGCAAACGTTAACGTTCGACATCGTGGACCAGGCAGTAAATCTTGCAATATTTAACAAAATAGAACTAACTTTTGGTATAACTCGTAATTTAACATACATTTTCAATTTCATCAATTCATCCAATCCCAAAGACAAAGTGGCCATTAAACTCGGCTTGAGTCCATTGGACCCACTATTCGAGAAACGTGCCAAACTACTGGAATTGCTCAGTATACCAAAGAATAGCGCACTAAAAGTTCTGCCCGCACCCGATTACTTCTCCGCGGAACTGTTGGCCTTCGTACGTGTTTTCAATATGAATGAAGAACAATTGGATCACCATTGATTTGTTGCACATTGATTGTTCACTAGAAACGATGTTGGAATCGAAGACGTGGCAATATTTGCAGACACGTCTCATGCTGCTGTTGCGTGTTTTCCCACAGACACCCGAAGCCGATGAGCAACAATTAGCCGAGGTGAAAGAGCAAAAGTTGCAGTTGAGCTCCAGAGCGGCAATGATACTGGAGTATCGTGTGCTGGAGGAACGCATATTGGCAGCGACTCTTGATTATGCCAAACAAAGGACAAAAGCCTAATGGCACCCACTTTTTCCAAACCCAAAACCCAAAGTAATACAAGCGAGCACTCTAATCGTCATCGGTGACAGAGCTACTGTCAACGACAATAACAACCAGCAGAATGATGATGATCTCTAATACTCTGAGCATTACGGCTTGCCGTAATAAAGTGAACGGAGACAATAATCTATGTGTGAGGCTTGTGCATGGAAAATGGACCCAAAACAGAAAAAGTATTTCACTTTTTTCTTGTTTTTGTCGGTTGCTTTATCCTTTTTTCTTTAGTTGTCTTCTTGAGTTTTTTCTGCGAACAAAAACAGAAAAAACACAGAAAAGTGGCCATAATAATAGATTCAGTTTCAGTTGCGTTTTCCTTTTATTTAAATAATTTTTATTTTTTTTCTTATATTATTTATAGTTTTGCCAAAGGGCATTGTAATAGCCACGACGACAGTATGAATGAACGGACGGAAGAGCGAACAGACCGACCGACCTACTGTTACTTACCCCGGATACGAAGTATACCGAAGTCTTTCTTTGGTTGTATTTATTTTCTTTTCTTACTCTACTTTTCCCCGTTTCCTTTGTTAACATTAAGTTCGAAAAGAATTTCAGTTACAGTTCCAGAATTATCATTATTTCATTTGCTTTTGTGTTAAGTATTCTTTATGTATATAAATAATTGTATGCTCTTATAATTACTATTATTTAAGTTTTCCGTTTCCGGTCATTATGACCGAAATTATGTTACATAACTACATGAATAGGTTGTTTGTTTTCTTCTTCTCTGTGTCATTAACATTTTAAAGTTTCCCTAACAAATTTTGTTGTGTTAAATAAGCCGAAAAGGTTATTTTTTTAGAAAATGTATTTTTCTAAATTATTGTACTAAAATCGAAGATCAAATTGAATTTTAATGGTAGAATTATTTACGCAAAAGTAATAATTTATTGAAGTAACACAAAATGAAGTTTTATTTGAACTCAAGAGTTGTTGTTAAACTTGCTGGTTTTTTGTTAAAGAGTACTTATCGTGATCTCTGTTTGAAGTCGAGGATTGTGAGATTCTAGCATTATGCCCAACTACAGGAAAAAATTGCAAAATGTTCAATGGTTATATTACCGATCTTGCTAATTTGTTCATTGAGAGGAATGTGAAAATATCTGCCTTCAAGTCTTACACTGTTTATCACATACTCTGAAGAGGTCAGAAATACATTGGATGTGAGAGTCGATGGCGTCACAGCTATTTGCCATCTGAAGAAGCTCCGAGCCGACGAGTCCATAACAGCTTATTCAACCAGAGATGTAGCAGATGCAATAAAAAAACGCCAAACCATCTAAGGCAATTGGTCCTGACGGACTGTCCATGTTGATGCTTAAGCATATTGGCGACGCAGGAGTTGAGTATCTGACCTCAATCTGTCCTTAACCATCCTAATCATACCCGAAGTCTCGAAAATGGGTAGGGTGGTCCCTGTACCTAAGCCAGGGAAAGCTGCTAGGCAGGAGAGTCATACCGACCCATCTCCCTCATATCACCGGTCGCAAAGACAATTGAGGCACTCCTCCTTCTATGCTTAACCAGACACCTGTCGGCAGCCGAACATCAGCATGGTTTCCGCAAAATGTTGCATTTAACAGTCATAACGGGAAAAGGCCATGCGAACGAGTAATTCTTGTGGCACTCGACCTATCGAAGGCGTTCGATACGGTTGATCACTCCGTTCTCTTCAATGACTTACACGACTCAAGTCTTCCCAACTTGACGAAGATATGGATTGTGAATTACATGTGTGCCAGACAGTCGTTCGTGGAGTTTAGGAATAAACGATCTAAGCCCCGTAGAGTGAAGCAAGGAGTCCCCAAGTGTGGAGTTATCTCCCCTTTCCTCTTCAACTTCTACCTTTTCAAACTCCCATCTCCTCCTCCAGGGGTTGAGATAATCTCTTATGCGGACGACTGCTCTGCACTGGCGAGAGGACATGGCCTAAGCATTCTCTGCAATAAAATCAATGCTTACCTCCAAGATCTGACCGCGTTCTTTACATTTACAGAAACCTAAAATTATCCCCCGCAAAATCCACAGCGACGGTTTGCACCACCTGGTCGAAAGAAGTGTCTACAGTGCTACCTATTGAAGTCGATGGCGTAACAATTCCGTCAGTTACTCACCCCAAGCTACTGGGTGTAACATTAGGTAGACTGTTTTCGTCCTCAGCGCATGTCACGGCAACCTGCAATAAAGTACGTACCCGCAACAATGTTCTCAAGTCGCTTGCCGGCAGCACTTGGGGAATGGACAAGGAGACATTGTTCGCAACGTACAAAGCGATCAGCCGGCCCGTGGTAAATTACGCAGCGCCAACGTGGTTGAAAATGCCACGTTCAACTACAGGGCTAACATTGTTCTTGGAGGACGCCCTCCACCTATTGAAGACTCAGAGTGGACGCTGCCTAGAAACACGAAGGTCTTTTTGGCCCAACTTAGGTCTGGATGGTGTAGTCGACTCAATTCATATCGATCAAGACTCGACGACACCACCTTTTTAACTGTGTAGAAAAGCCGACTTCCCTAACACCAGGATCTCTCTGGTCGAATCTAGTCAACGTTGTCAGTTTCCTGGAACTGGATACAAAAGAGCCGTCAGAAGTCACAAATAACTAAACATACTAATAAATCTTATACTTGCAGGAACAACCGTGGCTACAACAACAACACCCTCCTAGGTAAGGAAATATCTCTAGGATCTAGATCTCAGATCTAGAAAGGTCCATAGCTAGCTATAAGTAGATGGATATCTTCTTGAGGCCTGGAGACACACGGCGCGCAGTGGTTTATAAATGACCCTTTAATAAGTACCTTCCAAATTTTGATTATACTTTCCTTACCGTGATTTGTGCATAATATTATTTGGTTATATATATTTAAGTTATTTATTCCTTCATTGTATATCAGTATATCAGAATACTACTGCAACCAATATGTATACCCTTGTCATACCAACTTGTATTTCAAATAGAAACATTATGTGGGTCGAACATAAAAATGACACTCCCGATTTTCCGCTCTAGAAACCATATACTTTAACCGCTGTTCCTCAAAATACATTATATTTCTACTAGAAAAGCCAATAGTAAATGTGGGCCGCAGATTTTCAGGTTTTAATACAACCCTCATACAATTTTCTTTCCCGATTTAACTTTTTCCTCTCCAGGTATTACAGATTTTGATCTAATTTAGCAAAATACGTTATATGTCACGTTGTGAAAGTAAGTCACATCGGAACATGATATTGTACCCTTAATGGGATAGAAAGTGGAGGGTATCATATAGGCCCCGCCCGACTTTAGCATTTCCTTACTTGTTTTTGTTGTTTTTATACCCTCCACTAGGGTATTATGTCTTTGTGCATTTGTTTGTAACATCCAAAAGGAAGCGATATAGACCCATTGTCGAGTATGCCGATAAACTTAGAATCACTTTTTGAATCGATTTAGCCATGTCCGTCTGTCCGTCCGTTCATCTATTCTTGTAATCAAAGTACAGGTCGCAATTATTGTCCGATCCAAATTTGCCACATCAACTTATGTTTCAACTGGAAACATTATGGTGAAATTGGGTCGATATAGGCCTCATAAAAATGTCGCCCACGATTTGATTTTTTCCGCTAGAGATATATTTTTACCGAATGTTCTTCAAATTTGGCAAAATATATTATATTACAACTAGAAAGAAACCGTCATACAAATGTCCTTCCCGATTTAACTTTTTTCTCTCAAGATATTACAGATTTTGATCTAATTTAGCAGAATACGTTATATGTCAGCTGGAAACATACATTGTGAAAGTCGGTCACAACGGTTCATGAGTACCCATACAAAAAATCGTTCCCGATTTCACTTTTTTCCTCGAATTCAATTGTAATGGTGTAGAAAGTGGAGGGTATCATATAGTCGGCCACGTCCGACTTTGGCCTTTCCTTACTTGTTTTATGTCCGATCCGCTCGTTTAACCGAACTTTTACAATTTGGAGTACCCATGTGGAGTTCTAAATAAGCGCCGTAGTTTATCCGTTAAACCATTTTTTACTACCATTTTGCTTCATTATACACTCCACGAGAGTATTATGTCTTTGTGCATTTGTTTGTAACACCCAAAAGGAAGCGAGATAGACACATTGTTAATTATACCGATCGACTTAGAATCACTTTTTGAATCGATTTAACGATGTCCGTCCGTCCGTCCGTCCGTCTGTCCATCTATTCTTGTAATCAAAGTACAGGTCGCAATTGTAGCCAGAACCAAATGAAACTTTGCACAACAAAGTTTTTCGGGATAAGGACGAACGCTATTTAATTTGAAGAAAATTGGTTCAGATTTGGATATAGCCCCCATACGAATTTCACTCCCGATTTGACACTTTTCACGCTAGATACCACATATTAAAACAGATTTTCTTCAAACTTGGCAAAACATCTTACATTTCAACTAGAAACACCTATGGTGAAAATTGGTCAGATCGGTTCAGATTTAGATATAGCCCCCATACGAATTGCACTCCCGATTTGACTTTTTCTGCTGTAGAAACCACATATTTTAACAGATGTGCTTCAAAATTGGCAAAACATCTTATATTTCAACTAGAAACACCCACGGTGAAAATGAGCCAGATCGGTTCAGATTTAGATATAGCCCCCATACGACTTTCACTCCCGATTTGACTCTTTTCACTATAGATACCACATATTACAACAGATTTTTCTCAAACTTGGCAAAACATCTTACATTTCAACTAGAAACACCTATGGTGGAAATTGGTGAGATCGGTTCAGATTTAGATATAGCCCCCATACGAATTTCACTCCCGATTTGACTTTTTCTGCTGTAGAAACCACATATTTTAACAGATGTGCTTCAAAATTGGCAAAACATCTTATATTTCAACTAGAAACTCCCACGTCGAAAATTCGACGGTTACTCCTTTTGTTTTCTCTCTCCCGGTGTGACGTTGAAAATGTGAATGACCATTAACACATTTCACCAAGTTTTGGATTTTTATTTTGTTGTTGTTTTATTTATCAATACGTGGTTGTTTTTGCAAAGGGTGTGTCCATTGGAGGTTAGTGCTTTTGAAGCATATCAACACGAAAGTGTAATGACAACTTTTCATTATGATTGCTTAATTAGGATTAATTGGAGTGGAGCTGAGAGATCACTTACAGCTCACTTTTCAAAAACTCTCCATCAGTGAACGGTTCAGATCTAGTTTTTGAAAGCTATATTTCGAAGAAAATATAATGGAGCGAGCGAATGAAAGCTGGCATCGTCCAAAGCAAATCAAGCTTAAAGCATTTGCCTTTCAAGTTTATTTTGTGACCACCAATGGAATCATCCTTCTCATATGTACGTGGGCATTTTGCCAATATTTGAGATATTGAGTTCATCCTTTTTTTCGCGCGCCGTTTTTTTCCTTTTATGCCCATTTTTTGTCGGATTATTGTCGCCTTCTTGTTTTCTGTTTTTCGTAGTGTTGCCGGTTTTACCAAAACTAATTTGTTTTATGTGAGTCGCTGTTGTCCTCGTCGTTGTTCGTTCGCAGTAATCATTAGAGGAAACATCTTTTGGCGGGAAAAAGGACACCGACCTCAATAACATAGATAGAACAACATGAGATTGTAAAAAACTTTTATTAATCATTTTTAATAATTAATAAGCACCAAAACTGTAATTATTATCATTATTATTAGTTTATGCTATAGTTGTCGCTTTTGTTTCACTCCTTGCTCCAGTCACGGAAGTTCTTGTTTTTGGGCTTAGTTCTGTGGGGAATTGTGATTGGAAAAGTTTCGAAATGGAAACAAGAACAATCTAGTGAAGTGTTAGCAACAACTTATGAGTTATGATAGCTGCAAAGTATAACAAAATCAAAGGGTTTTTTGGGTTCAGTGGTTGAATGCTACACTAAAAGAATTATCTTCATACTATTTATGATTTTGTTTTAACCACAGTGAAAATTTCCATTAAAAAGTCGCCAAAGAAACACGTCATAAAAAGTATGACACATGTTTCATAAAGCACAAATCAATAAAAAGTGTCATTGAATTTATGAAACATTTCATAGAAACTATGAAATGCGGTTCTTCATTCGACGAACTTTTTTCATACAAGTAAGTAGAAAGAAATTTCATTAATTTTATGAAAAAGTTTCATAAATATTAATAATTTATACTGTAGTTTCCAATATAAACAAAATAACAAAATAAAGGTCTGACTTGTTGACTAATCAATCAATACACACCATCATTGCGAGAGTCTTCGTCAGACTAGCAAATACCCGCTACTTCGTACGCGGAAAAATGGTATGGTACTGATAGTATTTTGTATCGGTATTCAAACTTTTTTTTATATTTTGAAATTGCCTTAGTGTACGGATATCACTTTCAGCGTAAATCGTTTGTTAGCGCTCACAACTTTTGAAGAATCGCTACGTATTCAGAGGTATATTTACACTAACTTTTCGCTGCGATTTAAACACCTTCTACAAATTAAAAAATCCTTTTATACGTAGTCAATAGTTTAATTTATAGGCACAAAATGGAAATATTTTTTCTACAAAAAATCATGTAAAGTAAAAAATTATTTGCACGTTTCTTTCTTAAGCTGTGAAAATTATACCCTCACTACAGAGTAGGGGTGTATATATCATTAGGGATAGAAAAGAAGTGTAACGCATTGAAGGAGAGATTTAAAACCATACGTATGTCCCAAGTCCCTTTCACGTCCGTCTGACTCTCTGGTATACACGATAACTCTGGAAGGGACTTAAAGAATTTATTCAAAATCTGCACATAGTACTATTTTCCAAAACTTAGTTTAAATTCGGAAATGGGGAAATTGATATACACCTTATGGTACCCAAACAAACGAACCGTTCCAAAACAAACGACCAGTACGTAAAATTAAACCTAATATAACTTCTATACTTTCCACGCAAATTGACATAAGCTTTGGTCAAAATAAAACTGATATTCCATACGTATGGTTGAAATTAGGTTGAATTTTTTGATTTTAAAATGTTTTTATAATCACTTTAAACCTACAAAATATGTATGCTTTTCCGCGTCCTTTGTAGTCCCTATCCAAGTGAAAATTAAAACCATAACTTCTATACAGGTGCGTGACTTGAAATCTGAACTTATAAATGGAACAAACATTTTGTATCTATCTTTTATATTGTCGGGATAGTGAATATAATCTTCACACATAACTCTTTCTGTGCCGTTTGTGCCCTTAAACATACAAATTTCGAAACATCAATTTATGTACTCGGAGAAATGTACACACTGAATTTCTTTTCATATTCTAACTGAAAACTTTGGTTGGCACTATCTGTATCCCAAATCCCCAATTTTGGTTGGTACCTTTTGCACCACTTTTGATCCGCTTCCCCCTTTAAAGTATACATTTGATACAATCCTATTGTATCGCAGTATCCATTTTAATCGCTTTTTTTCAGGTTCAACTTAAAAGTATAAATATTGAAAATCAGTTAATGTTTCTCGTCTACACTGTCAGAGGAATATGCACACCGAATTTCACCATTCTAGTTTCAGACGTGTTGTTGGTACCATAGGGATATAAAAAGGTACGAATTTCCAAAAATATATTAATTTTGTCTATGTAGGGAACATAATTTTAAGTGGTAAGAGAACATAAAAATCGTGGTAAGAGATACGTGTGGTAGGCTGACGAAAATGTAAACATGTCCGTGTGTTCTGTTTTCACTGAAAAACCATGCGGAAGGCCTACACTTAGATATAACTATGATCTAATTAGAGTTTAACTCTACTTCACTTCGTCAGTGGACATCTCTGTCACACAGGTCCACCCTGCACACGATCGCTCTGTTTGACAAGAACTAAAGCATTTATGTAATTCCTTGTAGAAGTCGTTAGTTAGGAGTGTTGCGTTGCAATGTCGTGTCGAACATTGACGTCAACATCTACTCGAATAGTGAGGGTGCCATCAGATCCATGGACTTGGCGACATAAACATCTACTCGAATAGTGAGGGTGGCATCAGATCCATGGACTTGGTGACCCTAACTTCAAGAACATCCCAAAAATGCCACGCATTTCTTCAGGAGATGGGCAAGCAGTTCGATATTCGGGTACCAGGGGATCCACATTATGACCCACAAATTCTATAGGTACACCCCTGTCGACATGCAGACTTCAGATCGGGCAGGTGGACAGACCTGAACACGTAGATGGTCTGACCACAGAATAATATGAAGATGTCGAGCTACTTTATTTCACTCGTAAGATTTCAGTTTGACAAGGCACTGTGTAATAGGTATACATGCCCAGAGGCTGGGCATCGAGTCAAACGAATTTTGTAGGAGCTGTGGGGACAAGATTTATAGTGTTGATCACCATCTTTGTCTAGCTAGAAGACATTCGGTGACACTGGTTTCAACTTTCCTTGAGAATGTATTTCGTAAGTCGCTCATGTTAGTTTCGATGATGGACTTAAATACCCGTTGTATCAAAATAGACCTCTTCTGGTCTATCAGATGCTTAATTTCTGTCTGCCACCATAACCTAACCTAACAGGATACAATGCTAACACCCCGTATTTTAAATAGTGTCATGTTTAGTCGACGTAGTAGAATTATGACAACAATACATTTATCGGGTGTTGCTGAAAATGGCAAATGTGAATAAACGACGATGATTGTACGACTGTGTCATGGTCCATTACGTGAATCGTATTTGCAAACGATTGTTTGTTTACATTTACCTGCTGGAATATATTAAAAATTAATATGAACGTGAATGTCAAAGAAAAAACGTTAACAGTACGTCCGGGAAATGTTGTCAGCCGACATATGCCTGCTCCACTTAAAAGTTCAATGGCATTGCAGTAACCAAATAACCTACCAGACTGACTGTCGCTAACAAATGTTGCATGAATTAACGATATGAAAACTGTTTCATATTCAAACAAGAAAATGATTTATGCCATTTTCCATGGAAATTCCCATGTGACTCAAAAAAGGAATGTGAAGAAATTGACATGAATGCCGTAAATTGTTCAACGTTATTGAAAAAATGTTATTGGCAAATTTACAATGACGAGTTATTTTAAAAATTAGAATTGATGGCAGAACAAATTGGTTATGACAAGTACTGCAGCATTTAACTAAATCCTTAAATAAAACTAAATTAAGGAATTTTTGAAGTAAAAGTGAGTCATCTTTCTTTTCTTTGTATTTGCTGAGTTTTGCAACAGTTTCAAAAGTCTCCGGCTACCGGCTGTAGAATACACCTTAAGATAATGTCGGTGTAGGCAATCGATTGGTATATGATGATTGGATCCAACTCCGAAGTGGGCCAGAACATATGACAAAGTTGAATGATCATCTACAGGGTAGCTGATGAATGTTGCTACCATGCTACTTAATGATGTTGTTAAAGGAGTTTTTCTTTGCAGAACTGCATCGAAAGGTAATCCCTTCCAACACTGTGTGGTTTCAACAGGATGATGCGACTTTGTCACATATCCAGGTCCTGCTATGTGAGAATTACTGCGAAAGTTTCCCAATAAGCTGATTTCTAGAAACTCGACATTTCGTTGGCTCACAAAGTCGTCTGATCTCACTGCACCTACCTTTTTCTTGCGGGTTATTTCTACAGGAAGTTTATAAAAAAATCATAAAAATGTGGATGGTTTAAAGCAATGCATTCGAACAATAATTGAGACAATTCTTACTGCAACTCTGCGGGAAGTAATGAATAATGAATATTGCAAGTACGTAACCGTCATTTAAATTTTATTATTTTTAAACCCCGTTAAAAAGGTTTAATAAATATGTATCAGTTGTCAAATGAACAAAGAAAAAATAATTTTTATGAATTAAACAAAAAGTTATTTGAGTTTCTTAATGTAGGATCATTCGTCAGCCACCCTGTACATAGGCTCTGGTAGAAAGGCCAGGAGGAAGAAAAGTTGTCTTTCTTTGACAGGAGTTTCTGCACGACAGGAGTTTGATTATATAAGAAAGAATGGGGCTCGGATAGAAAAACAGGAGGAAGAATCCTATTGTGTTACAAATTAGGGAACAAATCCCCACAGGGCAAGTTATTCCACCACCTTTATTCACCGAGTGATTATTTATCATGTGAAATTCTGAACAATCATACACACTGCACTTGATTAAAAATCCACTCAAGAAACTTGTACCATTGTGTGTCTCTCTTTCCGTGTTGCAGTTCCAAGTAGATATATCGCGGCAAATGAGGACATCAATTATATGGGTACATAGCACAAATGTGTCCCAATTTTAATTTAAAATTCTTGTCCTTGTTGTTGTGTAGGAAACATGCAAAAGTTGTGGATTTCATTTCTCGATTTCGAGGAAATTAAACTTTTGTGCAAGTGTGAGTCTTCGAATTTCATTCAATTCTTGCTTTACCTCCAAAAACACATGTACATTAGGCTGGGTCGCCGTCCATACAAATGGAAAAACAAGTTCCAGTCAACCCACGAAAATAAAGTTTAGATTGTTTAATGATGATCTGCAAAATATTTCGTCACTGTGTCAAGCCATCTGTGTGCTAAACGCTCCTGAAAACACATCCAAAAATCATGTGCTTCGAGGGTCTATTAATTCAGAAAAAAATTTTGTGCAAAAATGCAACATAAAAACCAGTAAGGAAAGGCTAAAGTCGGGCGGGGCCGACTATATAATACCCTACACCACTCCCTGCGTATATACCTCGCTTTGATTACTAAACCCAGGAATTTCATGGGAGCAACTTTATGTAGTTCATATAAATTATACAGTTACTATAAATTAACCTTTCGTCAAATTTAATGAGTATGGTAAATAATAAATTAATTGATCCAATTTTCTAGCAGATATACGAGTAAAGTAAATATAACATGATATGGAAAAGTTGATCAAGATCCAATGATAAATACAGATTATACAGCGGTAATAGGATGAAACGGAAGGACATTTGAAGGGGGCCTATAACAACACTTTAGGCCTGCGCCAAAACATGCGCCTTTATATTTCTCATTACGGTAGGTATTCCTAGTTGAAACATATAATGATCTGCAATTATGAAGATCCGATGTAAGATGTAGTTTCTAGAGCTGTAATAGAGCAGAATGGGGCCCCATTTTGGTTATATCAAAGTATGGACATATGGGCATCTCCCAAATTTGTATGGAAAGGCTAAAGACGGACGGAGCCGACTATATGACACACCCCACTTTCTATCTCACTACAATTCAATTCGGTAAAAAAGTGAAATCGGGAAGGATTTTTGTGTATGTGTTTAACAAAAAATGTTAAATCGGAAATGACATTTATATATGGGGGGTATATTGAAACTTGGAACGATGTGACCCGCTTTCACCATGTATGTTTATTGGTGAAATATAATATGTAAAGTTTGGCCAAAATCGGTTAAAGATTCGGGAACAACATTTGTATTGGGGCTATATCTAAATCAGAACCGATCTTACCCACTTTCAGCATAGGTGTTTCTAGTTCGATTATAAAATTTTGTGCCAATTTTAATTTTTTTAACAAATTGAATTGTATTCGGATAGAAAGTGGAGTGTATCACATAGTCGGCCTCGCCCGACTTTATCCTTTCCTTACATGCTTTTAAATTCGTACTTTTAAGGGAAACAATTGGAAAATTTTACCACTAACACCGCTGAAGTTGAAATCTTCACCGAATTTGATCGGTGTATACTATGTAGACACGAAAAATGAAATTTCTAAATTTGAACTTTTGAGGGGAAAATGACGCAAAAGGGCATAAAATAGTACCAAGCAAAAGGCTGCAGTCAAAATAGTGAAATAGTGACTGACAATAACCTAATAGTTAAGCACATTTTTGACGATTGTCATCTTAAGTTCAGTTTTTGATTACACTTGAATATTATAATAATGAAGTATCACAATTTAATAGTTTGAAATAGTAAACAAATATAGCAATATGCAAACCAAATATCACAGTTTTCCTAATATGGTTCTGAATTTCTATGTCAAATCGACAGCCTCTAATCAGCCGGTAATACTGTGGAATGCACTACGTGGTGGAGGGCACATAAAATTCGACCTGGCCGAACTTAACGCTTGTTTATTTGTTATATATACGTCGATTCAAATCATTAGCAGTGATGTCAGACATTTGCAAAAAATCAGGGGATAATTGCTTACAATTTTATTCACATGTTATTTTTAGTTATTATTACAAGTTATTCCTATAAAATTATTATTTTATTACATTGCAAGCGAAATATAGCTGAAATGGCATAAGGTTAATTTTCAAATGTCAAATTTTTATGGGTACAAATGAATACACAATTGGAATGTTAGAGAAAATAGTGCCACTAAAGGTATGCTGGTCAAAAAAATTGTCAAATGTTGTTGCTTTAGCAAACCTGAATCATTTCGGGTTGGATTTTGTTTTAGTTTAAATAAATAGACTATAAGCAGACTTTATTTTGACAATGATTAACTGAGACGCCATTGAATTAAGACAACCTTTAGAAATATCAGTGTTGTGCGTAAAATGAAAAATGTGTTGCACCACAAAAGTGTTGCTCTCGAAGAGTGTATAAAACATTAATGTTTATCCTCTCTATCCATTCACAGGATGGTGACAACCTTTTTTCAGCAAAAATAACTCGAAGAGACTCGAAATATTTTTTTCAATTCATACGAATGGAATCTATCAATTCGGGCATTGACCAGTTGACTCGATGACTAGTATGAACCATGTACAATGTACCAGTAGGGACAACAAAAGTCACCCAAAATGTACACATATTGAAAATTCCGTACGGGAATTTGACACGGACGATATTCAGCCGTAACTTCTCTCTGCAATTTCGCTAGGAAATAGAAATGTTGTTATTTATTCAAACATTCATTTCATTTCGATGCTGTTGATGATGTTGTTTCACTTTTTCTCGTTATCACCACCGTTGTTGCTGGTGTTTGATTTGCCATTCGAAAAAGTTTTTCTGCTGCCATATGCAACAACATTTTAGAGTAGGAGAATGTGACAAATTTATATGCAAAATTTATTAAGATTTAAAAGCATTTCCATGTGAAGATGTCAGAACGTTATTGTGTTGTATCGTAGTGTGAGTCCTGTGATGCTGCCTGTATAGATATTTATTTCTGTGTGTGTATATTTAGGCCGTTTTCCTCACAAGTTCGTAGTGGCACCATATTCCCTACAATGCACGAATTGAACGCCACTGATTTTGCTGGTGGATGTTGTTGCCGCTGTTGCTTTGGACGTGACTGGAATGTTGATTGGTGTCTTTGGAGGGGAGGTTTTTTGACTACCTAAAGTGAAAATTAAACTTCCAAATTTATGTCTGTATGGGTGTATATCGATGTGTATGAGTGGTTTTTGTACGTATGTGTACATTTCTTTGTGCCACATTCAAAACATTTAAAATACTTTAACGGTCGTTGGTTTACAAACATACTTTTTGCAGTTGTACACTTCGTGGCTCAGGAAATGAACCGTGTGAGTTTTTTTAATAATTGGCGTCTTGATTTGGATTTACAGACAGCAATAGTAATAAACAAGTAAGGAAAGTCGGGTGTGACCGACTAAATGATACCCTACACTTAGTCATTATACCCTATGGTGTAGGATATAAAAAGGTCATTACATTTGAACCGGGTTATATAGGATGCAGCTATAACAGGAGAATATACTACATATTCCATACTTCTATCTGTTTTTGTAAAAAAATTTGAACACAAACTTTGAATGGGAGCTATATACAAATCTGAACCGATCTGACCCATGTTTAGCAAAGGTTTTCTAGTTGAAATATTAGACGTTTTCCCAAATTTTATGGAGTGTTAAATATGTGGTTTCTAGAGCGGAAAGTATCAAATTGGGAGCTATATATAATCTGAACCGATGTGACCCACTTTCGCTACAGTAATTTCTATTTGGAACATTAGCTGATGTGCCGAATTAGAAGAAAATCTGTTCAAAACTCCTATTTCTAGAGCGGAAATAATCAATTCAGTAGCAAAATTTGTAATAGAGCTATATATATATATATATAGATATCTGAACTCATCTGACCCATTTGCACCAGAGCTGTTGTTAGTTGAAATATAAGTCGTTTTGCCAATTTGAAGATAATCTGTCAAAGTTTGTGGTTTCTAGAGCGGAAAGAGTCAAATCGGAGGAGACATTTGTCTGGGAGCTATATATAAATCTGAACCGATCTATTCTATTTTTACCAGAGCTGTTTTTAGTTGAAATATAAGCTGTTTTGCCAAATTTGAAGAAAATATGTCAAAGTTTGTGGTTTCTAGAGCGGAAAGAGTCAAATTGGAGGAGACATTTGTATGGGAGCTATATATAAATCTGAACCGATCTATCCAATTTTTACCAGACCTGTTCTTAGTTGAAATATAAGCTGTTTTGCCAAATTTGAAGAAAATCTGTCAAAGTTTGTGGTTTCTAGAGCGGAAAGAGTCAAGTCGGATGAGACATTTTTATGGGAGCTATATATAAATCTGAACCGATCTATCCTATTTTACCAAAGCTGTTCTTAGTTGAAATATAAGCTGTTTTTCCAAATTTGAAGAAAATCTGTCAAAGTTTGTGGCTTCTAGAGCGGAAAGAGTCAAATCGGATGAGTCATTTGTATGGGAGCTATATATAAATCTGAACCGATCTATCCTATTTTTACCAGAGCTGTTTTTAGTTTAAATGTAAGTTTTTTTTGCCAAATTTGAAGAAAATCTGTCAAAGTTTGTGGTTTCTAGAGCGGAAAGAGTCAAATCGGATGAGACATTTGTATGGGAGCTATATATAAATCTGAACCGATCTATGCTATTTCTACCAAAGCTGTTCTTAGTTGAAATATAAGCTGTTTTGGCAAATTTGAAGAAAATCTGTCAAAGTTTGTGGTTTATAGAGCGGAAAGAGTCAAATCGGATGAGACATTTGTATGGGAGCTATATATAAATCTGAACCGTTCTATCCTATTTTTACCAGAGCTGTTTCTAGTTGAAATATACGGCGTCTTGCCAAATTAGAGGAAAATCTGTTGAAATATGGGGTTTCTAGAGCGGAAAAAGTAAAATCGGAAGCAAAATTTGTATAGGAGCTATATCTAAATCTGAACCGATTTGCTTCAAATTAATTAGCGTTCGTCCTTATATATGAGATACTTTGTGTACAAAGTTTCATTTAGTTCTAACAACAATTGCGACCTGGACTTTGATTACAAGAATAGATGGACAGACGGACGGACGGACATCGCTAAATCGACTCAAAAAGTGATTCTAAGTCAATCGGTATAATAAACGATGGGTCTATCTCGTTTCGTTTTGGGTGTTACAAACAAATATACAAAGACATTATACCCTGTGGTATAGGGTATTAATATAGAAAAAGAAAAAAAACGGAAACTGAAAAATTTAAATTATAAAAAAAACATTTTAATAGATTAAATTAATAAACTTTTTAGTAGATTATTTCTCTATGAATTATTTTCTATAATAGCATATTCTTTATTTTTTCAGGAACTAAGTGGGCATTTATACTGGGTTATCTAAGTAACCACCTCCCACACATGTTTATCTTGATTTCCATACTAACTATCTATTTCTAACTAAAGATTTTGTTAAATAAATGTGCATTACATGCAAATATCTTCCTTTTTCATCTCGGATAAATATTGGCGATATTGACAAAAAATTAATGTTGTTGTCATATTTCGTATGAAGTATTGCTTTCACATTGCTTTGGGATATCGTCCTGTCCGCACGAACTTATTAGTTCGTATTAGTTTGCTTGTGGGGTACGAAATTTTTGCACCGACTGTGAGAATATATATATACTTTGTTCACTTAATGTGTTTATGTGCTAAGTTGGTTTTTGTAGTTGGTGGTGTGTTTTTTGTTTGTAGAGCATATTTTTACCATTGTTGTTGTACAGTACAAAAAAAATGTTCGAAATATTTTTTGGCGGAAAAAAAGTGTAAGAACCGTACTACTCCCCACCCAGAAACTTGGCTTCCTCTGTGTCCCATTTAAAGTTGTTAGGCAGTCAATCTTTTGGTAACGTTTTAAATGCAAACGAAAAGCGACACCAACGTCTTTGTATTTGGAGGCTCTTTCGCAAATAACCTTCAAGAAATTATGGTTTATTCGATTTTTTGTTTGTTTGAAGTGAATCACAGGTGGGTGAGGTTCCTTTAAATTTGTTACTGTTATGACACTTGAAAGTTAGCGACAGATGAGGCAAGTTTCACATTTATTGTAAGCCAAAGGTACGAGATGAAAAATGAGTTGTAATAGGTCTACATAGCCATGAAATATTAAAATTATTATCAAAGCGTATTCAAATGGAGAATGTAGGATAAATATTTTCATAAAATTTCTAAAATGCTATAGGCGTAGGAAGGGCGTGGCTAATATCACCCACAACCAGATATTTCAGTTATTTTTTTAATTTATCAATGCCAGTAGTAGAGGTGTTTATACATAAAAACTAATTGTACAACACGGAATCTAGCCATACTTCTATTAATATTTTTGATAGATGGCATATACAAAGTGAATTCTGTATGAAACATGACCAAACTTAAATAATTTATTAAGTTATAAGAGCTGACTGTCATCGATTAAATGATACAATGGCTTTTCTCAGAAATTTCAAAAATCTTTAGAAATACAATTTGCAAGTGGGCGCTGGGCGTGACACTGCTAATTTTCATTTAATTGGGGACTCAAGCGAAATCACTGCTAATGGTTTTTGAAAGTATCTACAAAAATAAGAAATATATGATGATTTTTCTTTTTATGTTACCCCGCCTACCGGTTGTGGGCGGATTGAAGCAAAAAATGTGTTTGATCTAATTTTACAGTATAAGGGATATGTACGAAACTTCAAGGCCCAGCGCTATTCCTTCTAATTGTTGCTACATCTTGTATGAAAATCTATATATGTGACGCGCAAAATAGAAAGGGACCTAAGGATAAAAACCGGTTTTGTTCAGAAGAGCCATTTTAAAGATTTAAATACGTGTATCTTTGGTGTACCATTACTTCATAAAACGCGCACATCTCTGGGAGGGAACACTTTTGGGGCATGGGATCGGTCTCATTCGATGCTCAGATGTTGTCCACATCAAAAAAAGTGAAAATTGATTTTTTACCCTTAGGTCCCTTTCTCTATGCGCTGACACATATATAAAAGAGTTGCGTTACTGACTGACTGACTTATCATTGACCAGCCCACAGACCAAACGGCTGAAGCCAGGCTCATGAAATGTTCATGGTAGTTCCCAAATATGACGTAGACGTCGACTAAGAAAGGGTTTTACGAAATTCGTACTTTTAGGTGGTAAAATGGGACAACAAGGGATAAACATCGAACCTTCGTCCTGACTATAAGTAGCTATAAACATGAAATTCGGTATGTTCCTTGCACTGACCATGCAGAAGAGCTACAAATTAGGATTTTCCGAAATTTTTACTTTTAAGGGAGGAAAGAGACAAAAAGGGATAAAAATGGTACCAATTTAAGAATTGCAGCTAGAATCGTGAAAATCGGTATTTACATTCCTCTGACAACGTAGACTTGCAATATAAATTGATTTTTCGAAATTTGTACTTTTAAGGGGTGAGCGGGACAAAAAGGGATAAAAATGGTGCCAACTAAAGTATTGTAGCTAGAATCGTGAAATTTGGTGTGTAAATTCCTCTGACCACATAGAAGCGCAATATAAATGCATTTTGTACTTTAAAGGGTTGCGCGGGACAAAAATGGATACAAATAGTACCAACTAAAGTATTGGAGTTAGAATCTTCAACTTTGATGTGTAAGTTCTTCTGACCATGTAGAAGCGCAGTAAAATTGGATTTTGGTATGTAAATTCCTCTCACCACATAGAAGCGGGATATAAATGCATTTTGTACTTTTAAGGGTTGCGCGAGACAAAAAGGGATACAAATGGTACTAAATAAAGTATTGCAGCTAGAATCTTGAAGTTTGATGTGTAAGTTCTTCTGGCCATGTAAAAGCGCAGTAAAATTGGAATTTTCGAAATTTGTACTTATAAGAGGTGAGGGGGACAAAAGGGTTAAAAATAGTACCAACTAAATTATTATAGCGAGAATCGTGAAATTTGGTATGTAAATTCCTCTGACCAGGTATAAGCGCATTAAAATTGGATTTTTGCAAAATTTGTACTTTTAAGGGTTACGAGGGACAAAAAGGAATAATAATGATACAAATTTAAGTATTGCAGCTATAGTCGTGAAATTTGGTGTGTAAATTCCTCTGTCAAAGTAGAAGCGCAAATCCTAATGGATTTTTTCGAAATGTACAAAGCGGGACAAAAAGGGATAAAAATAGTACCAACTAAAATATTGCTGCTATAGTCGTGAAATTTGTTGCGTAAATTCCTCTGACAACGTAGACTTGCAACATAAATGGATTTTTCGAAATTTGTACTTTAAGGGGAGAGCGGGACCAAAAAGGATAAAAATGGTACCAATATTAGGATTACAGCTAGAATCATGTATGTAAATTCCTCTGAACATATAAAAGCGCCATCAAAATGTATTATTTTTCGAATAAAAGGCTCTGCGGTTGTAATTTGTTGTTAAAATCTTGGAAGAAAATGATAAAAAATATATATACGAAGGGAATTCAGCTAAAACAGTGCACATCGACAAGCACATTCCTTTGACTGTATATGAGTGCTATGTTTCCAATTTAATATTTCAGAAAAGAAAATCAAAAAAATACTATCCTAAAACAGAGACGGATAATAACAAATGCCTGGCTTTTTCGCGTGCGAAGCAGCGGGTACTGCTAGTATTATATGTTATTTTGTATTTGATTGAAAAATTTCAAAGTTTCGATGTAATTATGTCATTCTCTGATTTTATAGAGATGCATAGGAAATGATAGCAATTTTTTCAACAAATTTCCATCACAATTTAACCACTGAACGACCAAAATGAAGGAGTTCTTTGGAAGTAAAATCTGATTTATAGATATCTTTTTGACGACGTCCAGTTTACGAACGGATAATGACAAAAGCAAAATATTTTGAGAGCACGCATAAAACAAAGCAAAAATGCATATTAGTCGGAAACATTGAAAACATTTTTTTCTGTCTCACAAAAGAAGCCACATTTATATTTATGGCATATGCCTTGTTCCAACATGACAGAATGTCGATAACCACAATAAGTAAAACTTTTCCTCCAATACTTTCAATTTGCTTAACTATCCTCTGAATTTAATTCATGTTGATGCAAATCCATTTAAACCATTCATTCATTTTGCAACATGTAAACCATTTAGGCGGTATATTTATTGATAGTTAAACAATTATTCAATTACTTTAAAATTTTATATTATACCAATATCAAACGGACACACCCACCCGTTCTTCAATTTTTGTTTTATATTTCCCCGTTTCACATTGCCATCATTTTCCCACGTCGCCGCAACGCATGGAAACTAGCCACAAATTAAACAGGACTTCACCGAAAACATTCAAGCAAATGTTTTACATGCGTTACTCTTTGCCACCCCAAAAAGCCATAAATTCCCCATAAAAACGAAATGATTTTTTGATTCTGTTAAAATAGGAAAAAAAAGTTCCAACAATCATCGCACGGTGGTCCTGGATCAAAGTCTTTGGGCCAAAATTCAATAATTTTGGATTTAGTACACATTTCTGAGTTTTATAAAAACAATGGGCAGGGAGCCAAGTATTATTTTGAGATATTAACATGGAAATGGGATTATACACTCCACGAGAGTATTATGTCTTTGTGCATTTGTTTGTAACACCCAAAAAGAAACGATATAGACCCATTGTTAAGTATACCGATCGACTTAGAATCACTTTCTGAGTCGATTTAGCAATGTCCGTCTGTCTGTCCATCTATTGTTGTAATCAAACTACAGGTCGCAATTACAGTCCGATCTTAACAAAAATTGGCAAAGGTAAATTTTGTGGATCAAGGACGAACGCTATTTAATTTGAGGCAAATCGGTTCAGATTTAGATATAGCCCCCATACAAAAATCGCTCCCGATTTGACATTTACCGCTCTAGAAACCACATATTGTACCCAATTTTCGTTAAATTTGGCACAACATCTTATAATCCAACTAGAAACACCTATGCAAAAATTGAATAAGATCGGTTCAGATTTAGATATAGCCCCAATACAAATGTCGCTCCCGATTTGACATTTTCCGCTCTAGAAACCACATATTGTACCCAATTTTCGTTAAATTTGGCACAACATCTTATAATCCAACTAGAAACACCTATGCAAAAATTGAATAAGATCGGTTCAGATTTAGATATAGCCCCCATACAAATGTCGCTCCCGATTTGACATTTTCCGCTCTAGAAACGACATATTGTACCCGATTTTCTTTAAATTTGGCACAACATCTTATAATCCAACTAGAAACACCTATGCAGAATGTGGGTAAGATCGGTTCAGATTTAGATATAGCCCCATACAAATGTCGCTCCCGATTTGACATTTTCCGCTCTAGAAACCACATATTGTACCAGATTTTCTTAAATTTGGCACAACGTCTTATAATCCAACTAGAAACACCTGTGAAAAAATTGGGTAAGATCGGTTCAGATTTAGATATAGCTCCCAAACAAATGTGGCTCCCGGTTTTACTTTTGCCGCTTTAGAAGCCACATATTGTACTCGATTTTCTTTAAATTTGGCACAACAGCTTATAATCCAAGTAAAAAACCTATGGTGAAAGTGGCTAAGATCGGTTCAGATTTAGATATAGCGCAAATACAAATGTTGCTCCCAAATGTTTAACCGATTTTGTCCAAACTATACATATTATATTTCACCTATTTCGTTCCAGATTTCAATATACCCGCATACAAATGTCCTTTCCGATTTAACATTTTTTGTCAAACGCATACATTTACAGGATACAAAAATCCTTCCCGTTTTCACTTTTTCACCGAATTAAATTGTATTCGGATTGAAAGTGGAGTGTATCATAGAGTCGGCCCCGCCCGACTTTAGCCTTTCCTTACTTGTTTTTTCTTTTATTTGTTCATAATCATACCACTTGTTCATAATCCGCAGAAAAAAATATTTTTTTCGTACCACAGATTTTTAACTTTTTCAGATTTTGAAAATTTAAAGAAAGTAATTTCTTTTTTAGACATTGTCGAACTGGTGCTCATATATTCTAAGAGCTTTAACTCTCATTTTGTTATTAGAATTTTGTGGTTTCCTAGCTTTGTTACTGTATACGTAAATTTATGTACAAAAAAAAAAAAAAACAAGAAATAAAAATTTTACTTTTCTTTTAAATCGAAAAATAAGAAAAGTAATCAACTTTCTGAATTTCAGTTGATGAAATTTGACTCTGAGCCAATGTGCGATGCCTATTTAATGAAATTTTCTCTTAACAAAAGGACGAAATTGCAGTTGCGATTGCAAGTATGGTCAAGAGTCGCTTCAGTTGGATTTTTGTAGCCGTTTGTTTTTCAAAAGGCAGGACAGCATGATCTATTAACAAACCAAGTTTTATTGTTTGTGATACAATATATACATATATGATAACGCTGCAATCATGTCATGAATGATGGGATGGATGAATAAATGGATTGTAATATTTGGAAGGATTTCTAGAATCTGAATCGTAGGTAACATACATAGGTTTGTCCAATCGTCGATTTTCAATACCGAGTTTTGAGAAAATATATTATTAAGACTGGCCAACGAGTTTACAAATTTCAATAATATGTCAATATTCATTAAATTCTTAAAATAGCGTCTTTGTTGTTCCTACTCTTGAAAGGGGAAACAACACATATGAGCATTTTCTGTGTTTCAATTACAATTTCCACATTAAAAATTAAAGCATTTTTATTTTGTGTCAGAATTCATTATTTTAACAAAATACACTACTTTACAAAATAATTTTTTTTTCATGTACATTTGATGAGAGGTGACTTTTTTAATGTATTTCCATTTGCTGAATTCAAAAATCAAAGTAATTTTTTTTATGGAACAGTTTTTGAGATATCCTTACATTTTTATTTTTTCGTCCTTTTTCACTTGACAAATCATATCTCGAGCTAGAAATGCAAGGTATTGAGTAGACGAACAAACATGTATAATTGGATCTTTTATAAGTTAAGTGGTTCAAAATATATCGATGAAAATAGGGCAGATTTTCAAAAAAATCATATTTTAGAGTGATGCTGTGCCGGCGGAAAAGTACATACCGTTGAAAAAACGTCTGGTTTCTCTTCATGTTCGTAAAGATGATACTTTAACGTAAGAACTAAGACCAACCACAAGAAAATCGACCGAAAAATGACAAAGTTATAAGCAATTGAGTGAATAAATCCAAATCCCATATTTTCCGAATATTTTATTTCTTTCGACATTTGACATTTTTGTGTGTTAGAAATAGTTGTGGCTCTTGCTTTGTCTTCGGTTGCTTTTGGGATCCGTTTCTCTAGTGAGAAACCATACATAGTCTCCCAACATTGCTTCATCCCAAAATCCTTGATAGCGCCGCTCAATGGTCTTAATTTGTTGGTGAAATCTCTCGCCGTGTTCGTCACTCACGTCACCAAGATTGTCCGGAAAGAATTTCAAATGCGAATGCAAGAAATGGATTTTTAGAGACATATTTACACCTGTAAGAAATAAATAAAATGGTAAAAACAATACAATAGAAAGCAACCAGGAAGGAAATTAACTAATGGCATTCCGTACCCATATTCTTGTAGTTCTTCAGCAAATCGGTAATAATTCCCTCGTAGTTAGGGCTTTTAGTGTTCCCAAGAAAATTGGTAACAACCAGCTGAAATGAATTCCAGTCCTCGTTTTCAACGGGTGTTAAATATTTTGGGAAATCTGTGCTTTTTACCAATTTCTTTATGCGTGGACCATCGAAGACGCCTTCCTTGATTTTTGCTAAAGAAAGGTTTGGGAAAAGGATTTTCAGATAGGAAAATGCTTGGCCTTCCTTGTCTAAGGCCTTCACAAAATTTTTAATGAGGCCAAGTTTAATGTGCAACGCTGGAAGGATTATATTTTCTTTTTTGACAAGAGGCACGTATTTAATATTGTCTTTGCCCACTGTGATGTTCTCCCTTTCTGGCCAGTGTTTTCTTACATAATGATGATCACGAGCACGACTATCCCAAAGGCAAAGAAAGCAGCAATATTTTGTGTATCCACCCTGCATCCCACACAACATGCCGACGACTTTGAGATCGGAACATATTTTCCAGTTGTGCTTCTCATATTGAATGTATTTGAGCAAAATGGCCATTGTGGCATATGATTCTTTAGTGTTGATGGCATGAGCGATGGGAATAGAAGGTTTTTCATTTCCAATATGCAGTATCAAACTCTCCTTACTACCGTCAATGAACAAGCGCCACTCATTTGGATCGTAAGGCTCTCCGAGTTGCTCAAACAATGCAGGAATATCGTTGCAATAGCATATGTCGTTTTCCTTCTTAAATTGTTGTGCGTAAGGTACATCACGGTTTCTGTAAAATGTTCCATTTACTCCCGGAGCCAAACATTTTTTTTGCTTGAGGCGAGATGCAAGTAACTCCGATTTTTCCTTTGACAGCTCGAGATCTTTCACCAAATCATACAGTTCAGGCTGCGTAAAACCTTGCAATTGCGACTCCGGTTGAAATTCATTATCACTGCTTGTGTCTGTCTCTTGTGATGGTTGGAAAGGTTCAATCGTTGAATCGGGGCACTTAGGATAAGGAAATTCACTTGAATGTGGAACTGGAAGCGAAGCAGATGCTACTGTCGCATAAGCCCATTTGGCACTCTTACCAAAACCAGTGGATTTGCTCAGGCAAAAGTAACAATCAACCGAATGGCAGAGCGGCTCTCTCCATATCATCGGTACACCGAATTTCATGTATCGTCTAATTTGAAATAAAAATGCACTTTATTATTAATTCAATTGTATAAATAAATTCTATCTTACTGTGATGAACCAGAAGCCCACGTGGCAAGAGTTATATGGCACGACAAACAAACATTATTTGGTGTCCATAGCTGATGAGAAGTTGCGGGTGCTATTCCAAAATATTGCAGATAATTCTGTTGTAATGAATCGGTGAATCTACGTCTGTTTGGTTGGGGGACAAAATTGCCACACACGTAACAGAAATTATTTGGATTGTTTACGCACTTAAATGCTCGTTTTCTTTTAGGCATTTTGGCGCACACAATGAAATATAATTTCAATCAAATTAGTACAAACAACCGACACGTGTGCATTAGGGCGTACCTCAAAAAAAAAGTTCGCCGTACACCTTCGAATATGAAGTATTATTGAAAGGTAGTTTCAAAAAAAAAATTTTTATTTTTTTATGCCGAACGTAGGGGTCGCGCTTTTACATTTTTCTATATAACTTGTATTTATAAACGGATTTTAAAGTGTGATACATCGATGTTTTTGTCTCGACGAGGCCGATTTTTTTGTCTTTGAAGTCATTGAGCTCAAGCACCCCCTTCTGGTACTTACCCATCATTTCTCAGTTGCTACTACCCTAATGTACCACTCTAATAATCGAAAATTAAAGCTCGCATAAAATCATGAATCATGTTTGAGCTCAATGACTTCAAAGACAAAAAAATCGGACAAAAACATCGATGTATCACACTTTAAAATCCGTTTATAAATGCAGAAGTTATATAGAAAAATGTAAAAGCGCGACCCCTACGTTCGGCATAAAAAAATAAAAAAAATTTTTTTGAAACTACCTTTCAATAATACTTCATATTCGAAGGTGTACGGCGAACTTTTTTTTTTTTACTTGTAACCTGGTACGCTCTAGTGTGCATGTGTTTACTTCTAGGTGAAAAAATTTATGTTACAAAAATTACAAATTAATATATTACTAACTCTCTGCAGTGTATCATCTTTACGAACATGAAGAGAAACCAGACGTTTTTTTCAACGGTATGTACTTTTCCGCCGGCACAGGATCACTCTAAAATATGATTTTTTTGAAAATTTGCCCTATTTTCATCGATATATTTTGAACCACTTAACTTATAAAAGATCCAATTATAAAGGGTGATTTTTTAAGAGCTTGATAACTTTTTTTAAAAAAAAAACGCATAAAATTTGCAAAATCTCATCGGTTCTTTATTTGAAACGTTAGATTGGTCCATGACATTTACTTTTTGAAGATAATTTCATTTAAATGTTGACCGCGGCTGCGTCTTAGGTGGTCCATTCGGAAAGTCCAATTTTGGGCAACTTTTTCGAGCATTTCGGCCGGAATAGCCCGAATTTCTTCGGAAATGTTGTCTTCCAAAGCTGGAATAGTTGCTGGCTTATTTCTGTAGACTTTAGACTTGACGTAGCCCCACAAAAAATAGTCTAAAGGCGTCAAATCGCATGATCTTGGTGGCCAACTTACCGGTCCATTTCTTGAGATGAATTGTTCTCCGAAGTTTTCCCTCAAAATGGCCATAGAATCGCGAGCTGTGTGGCATGTAGCGCCATCTTGTTGAAACCACATGTCAACCAAGTTCAGTTCTTCCATTTTGGGCAAAAAAAAGTTGGATATCATCTCACGGTAGCGCTCACCATTCACAGTCACGTTACGATTCGCATCATCTTTGAAGAAGTACGGTCCAATGATGCCACCAGCCCATAAACCGCACCAAACTGTGACTTTTTCTGGATGCATTGGTAGCTCTTGCAATGCTTCTGGCTGATATTCACTCCAAAATCGACAATTCTGCCTATTTACGTACCCATTGAGCCAAAAATGAGCTTCGTCGCTGAACACAATTTCTTTCTTTCTGAACTTTCTTAACAGAGCACGCATTTTGATAATAAAATTCAATGATTTGCAAGCGTTGCTCGTTAGTAAGTCTATTCATGATGAAATGTCAAAGCATACTGAGCATCTTTCTCTTTGACACCATGTCTGAAATCCCACGTGATCTGTCAAATACTAATGCATGAAAATCCTAACCTCAAAAAAATCACTCTTTACATGTTTGTTCGTCTACTCAATACCATGCATTTAAGTACCAAGAACGATCTAATCAGACATTTCTAGCTCGAGATATGATTTGTCAAGTGAAAAAAGGACGAAAAAATAAAAATATAAGGATATCTCAAAAACTTTACCTTGATTTTTGAATTCAGCAGATGGAAATACATTAGAAAAGTCACCTCTCATCAAATGTACATTTCCGGTGTAAACTAGTGATATTATTGGATTGTCTGGTAATCTGACAGAAATTTGATTAAGGATTTAGGTCCAAAAATTTTTGGTTTGAAAAGCTTAGAAGTAATTTTATCCAAGAACATTTGAGTTGATTGATGTTTCAAGTATTAGCACCGTCTACACTTCAAATCATATGTTGAGTGATAAAAAATCCAAATCAGTTTAAAATTTGAAATCGTATGAAATGTTATTGTCATAAGTTGCCATTAATTTAAACTTGGTTTTAATATATGAGAGTTTCAAAAGACAAGATTTTACCATAGACGTTTAAAATTTATTGAGATTTGTTCAGAGTGAAGGAGAAACGTTAAGCATGTCGACTTAAAAATATATTTTTAAGGAATATTAATATTCTACGATGATAAAATTGAACAATTTTTCTGTTTGAAGGGATATTTTTTCAGAGAATTAATAAATTATCATAGGTATAGATAGAGTATTTACTTGAACGACTTCTGAATTAATATCAATCATACGCTATGGCTAATCATAAGTTACATTTGATTCACATAAAATACCATTATTACAACTGTTTAAAATATTACTGGGTTAAGAGAAAACAATAATCACGAACTACTAAGATTTAATATCTAATAAGATTCCATTCTACAGATATATACTAATAATATATATATTAGAGTGGCTTCCCGACTAAAATGAAAGATTGGTTTGTTTTATGTGTTCTCCCAAAATATTTTGCTTTTATCATTGTCCGTTCGTGAGCTGGACGCGTTCAAAATAACCTCTATAAATCAGTTTTTTCACGATGAAAATGGTATTGAGCTAAAAAACGCTAGAAATTAAAATCCGACGCGAACCTTATCAAACCATATTAAAAAATTGCAATATGAGTGAGTATAAAGGACAGATTTATACTATTTTAGTGCAATTTTTGATGCATTTTTTATAAAAACCGCATTAACTTCCACATTTTTAGTTCGATTTATGTTTTTAGGGGCTCGTTGGAGAGGTATTGATAACCAACTGCAATTTTTAGAATTTCCTAACCCATTAAGGGCTGCAATTTTTTTCTTACTTATAATATTCAGTGGGTTAAATGTGAAGTAAAAACTGAAATATGGGGTTATTTGCATCGTAAACACATTTTAGTCTTATATAAAGCTAATTTTTGGAAAGAAATTCAACCATTTCAAATTTCCCCCATTAAAAATTAAAACTTGAATAATCTAAATAAACTTTTTAAAGGGGAAAATTTGAAATGGTTTTTAATGTTAAATTAACATAGATAGACGCAAGAAATTTAAAGTATATTTAGCAGATGCTCTTCTCTTTCATTGGGTACCCATATCGCCATTGTATGGCACGTAAAAGTACGAAACAAAATTATTTAAACATTTATATCCTTTGGAAATTAAAAGCCCTGTAAAAAAGACAAACGACCATGAAATAAAAAACTGAGTATGAGTTTTCCAATTAGTGACCTATAGTTTCACTTATATATAATCTCATTCTTGGGAGGCAAATCATGTCGCACGGTTTTATTGTAACATCTTATGTGAAGTTTTCCTCCCAATTTATCCATTGAAAGCCCAACATTTCAGATGTTTTCTTTTTCAAAAATTAGCTTCTTGTAAGATTAGAATGTGTTTATGATGCAAATAACCCCATATTTCAGTTTTTACATCACATTTAACCCACTGAGAACCAACAGTAAGAAAAAAATGTTCGGCCCTTAATGGGTTCGGAAGTTAGAAGAAAAATTGGAATTGGTGATCAATACCTCTTTAACGATCCAACAAAAACACAAATCGAATTAAAAATATGGAAGTTATTGCGGGTTTTATAAAAAATGCAACAAAAATTGCACAAAATGTTAAAATTCTACCCTCTATTCCGGGTTAAGATACAAGTTTTGATATGGTTTGATAAGGCTCGGACCAGATTTTAATTTCTAGCAGGTTTTTTCTAAATACCATTCTCACCGTGCATTTTATTCAAGAAAAACCTGATTTATAGAGGTTATTTTGAACGCGTCCAGCTCACGAACGGACAATGATAAAAGCGAAATATTTTGGAAGAACACATAAAACAAACCAATCTTTCATTTTAGTCGGGAACATCCACTACTTTTATTTTGAAGCCACTCTAATATATATATTATCTATACACACACCAAAAAGTACATCATAGTTTCTATCATCCTAATTTTTGGCCTTCTTTGTACGTTGATATAGAATTTACATATTATTCTCTAGCAATTCAGTTTTTACCAATTATATACCAACAAATACAATTTTCGTTTCAACAAAGAGTAACAAATATATCAAGTGTGTTTTTAATTTGTTTCCCAAAATCCGTTTATTTGTGCTACGATAATATCCGGCATGTTATCAGTACAATCTGATAGATGTTGAATGCATAGCGAAAATTATTCAATATGTAAACAAGTAAGGAAAGGCTAAAGTCGGGCGGGGTCGACTATATAATACCCTACACCACTCCCTGCGTATATACCTCGCTTTGATTACAAACCCAGGTATTTCATGGGAGCAATTTTATGTAGTTCATATAAATTATACTATAAATTCATCTTTAGTCAAATTTAATGAATATGGTAAATAATAAAGTAATTGATCCAACTTTCCAGCAGATATTCCGAGTAAAGTAAATATAACATGATCTGGAAAAATTGATCAAGATCCAATGATAAATACAGATTATACAGCGGTAATAGGATGAATCGGACTGACATTTGAAGGGGGCCTATAACAACACTTGAGGCATGTGCCAAAATATGGGCCTGCATAGCTTTCATTCACGGTATGTATTTCTAGTTGAAACATAGAATGATCTGCAAAATTTGATAAAGATCCGATGTGAGATGTAGTTTCTAGAGCTGTAATAGAGCAGAATGGAGCACAATTTGGGTTATACCAAAGTATAAACATATGGGCACCTAACAAACAAGTAATGAAATGCTAAAGACGAACGGAGCCACCATATGATACACCCCACTTTCTATCTCATTACAATTCAATGCATTAAAAAAGGAATCGGGAAGGATTTTTGAATCATGTAAATGTATGTGTTTGAAAAAAAATGTTAAATCGGAAAGGACATTTGTATGATGGTATATTGAAACCTGGAAGGATGTGACCCGCTTTCACCATATATGTTTATTGGTGAAATATAATATGTAAAGTTTGGCCAAAATCGGTTAAACATTCGGGAGCAACATTTGTATTGGAGCTATATCTAAATCTGAACCGATCTTACCCATTTTTACCATAGGTGTTTTTAGTTGGATTATAAGAAGTTGTGCCAATTTTAAAGAAAATCGGGTACAATATGTGGTTTCTAGAGTGGAAAAAGTCAAATCGGGAGCGACATTTGTATGGGGGCTATATCTAAATCTGAACCGATCTTATCCACTTTCAGCATAGGGGTTTCTAGTTCGATTATAAAATGTTGTGCTAATTTTAAATAAAATCGGTTACAATATGTGGTTTCTAAAGCGAAAAAAGTGAAATCGGGACCGACATTTGTATGGGGACTATATCTAAATCTGAACCGATCTAACCCGCTTTCATCACAGGTATTTCTAGTTAGATTATAAGATGTTATGCAAAATTTGAAGAAAATCGGGTTCTATATGTGCTTTATAGGCGGAAAAAGTCAAATCGGGAGCTACATAAAGCGTGATTTTTTAAGAGCTTGATAACTTTTTTTAAAAAAAAACGCATAAAATTTGCAAAATCTCATCGGTTCTTTATTTGAAACGTTAGATTGGTCCATGACATTTACTTTTTGAAGATAATTTCATTTAAATGTTGACCGCGGCTGCGTCTTAGGTGGTCCATTCGGAAAGTCCAATTTTGGGCAACTTTTTCGAGCATTTCGGCCGGAATAGCCCGAATTTCTTCGGAAATGTTGTCTTCCAAAGCTGGAATAGTTGCTGGCTTATTTCTGTAGACTTTAGACTTGACGTAGCCCCACAAAAAATAGTCTAAAGGCGTCAAATCGCATGATCTTGGTGGCCAACTTACCGGTCCATTTCTTGAGATGAATTGTTCTCCGAAGTTTTCCCTCAAAATGGCCATAGAATCGCGAGCTGTGTGGCATGTAGCGCCATCTTGTTGAAACCACATGTCAACCAAGTTCAGTTCTTCCATTTTTGTCAACAAAAAGTTTGTTAGCATCGAACGATAGCGATCGCCATTCACCGTAACGTTGCGTCCAACAGCATCTTTGAAAAAATACGGTCCAATGATTCCACCAGCGTACAAACCACACCAAACAGTGCATTTTTCGGGATGCATGGGCAGTTCTTGAACGGCTTCTGGTTGCTCTTCACTCCAAATGCGGCAATTTTGTTTATTTACGTAGCCATTCAACCAGAAATGAGCCTCATCGCTGAACAAAATTTGTCGATAAAAAAGCGGATTTTCTGCCAACTTTTCTAGGGCCCATTCACTGAAAATTCGACGTTGTGGCAGATCGTTTGGCTTCAGTTCTTGCACGAGCTGTATTTTATACGGTTTTACTCCAAGATCTTTGCGTAAAATCTTCCATGTGGTCGAATAACACAAACCCAATTGCTGCGAACGGCGACGAATCGACATTTCACGGTCTTCAGCAACACTCTCAGAAACAGACGCAATATTCTCTTCTGTACGCACTGTACGCATTCGTGTGGTTGGTTTAATGTCCAATAAAGTAAACTGAGTGCGAAACTTGGTCACAATCGCATTAATTGTTTGCTCACTTGGTCGATTATGTAGACCATAATTCGGACGTAAAGCGCGAAACACATTTCGAACCGAACACTGATTTTGGTAATAAAATTCAATGATTTGCAAGCGTTGCTCGTTAGTAAGTCTATTCATGATGAAATGTCAAAGCATACTGAGCATCTTTCTCTTTGACACCATGTCTGAAATCCCACGTGATCTGTCAAATACTAATGCATGAAAATCCTAACCTCAAAAAAATCACTCTTTATATATGGGGGATATATCTAAATCGGAACCGATTTCCTCCAAATTCAATACCGATCGTCCTTGGCCAAATAAAGTAACTTCTGCCAAATTTCATGATAATCGGGCAGCAATTGCGACCTGTAGAGTGCGAACAAACTTAGATGGACAACAGACGGACGGACGGACAGACAGACAAATCGATTCAGCTGGTGATTCTAAGCCGATCCGTATACTTAAAGGTGGGTCTAGCTCAATTGTTTCTTGGTGTTACACAAAGTGGTGTAGGGTATAATAAGACTAAAGGTACATCCTCCATATTTACAAATAATGTCTGCAGAGGCTAATTCATTAATTTATTCTGTGAATTAATTATTATCATAGTATCCACCATCAGTGGATGTTAACAAATGATACAGGCCTGATTTTTATTCTCAATGTGGAAAATATTGTGCCAATAAAATAAAAAAAATCAACATGCAAAAGAGGACCATTTCGTTGCAGACGTGAATATATATTTATTCTGATTGCGATCTATCCTTTACTAAATGATTTTTCTATTTCACATTGTTGGCAATCAATGTTCAGCAAGCTTATTCAGTATTTTTAGCTTACCTTTATCAAAATCCAAAGAAATCAATTTAAAATATTTTTGAAATCTTACCTGTAATAAGAGAGAAAAACATAAACCAGTTAGTAATGAAATAGAATAGGGAAAGTAAAAACATAAGGACATTCAATAAGTAGATAAAAACAAACAGTTACATTTGACGAGCTAAGGATGGAATTTTCAGATAATTACTGTATTTAAGACACATCTTAAATGTTATATAGTTGATATAATGTTAAACCAAATGTGTTTTGGTTACACGGAGCGTATGATTGATATTAATTAAAGAGCTGTTACAAAAAAAACGGCAATAGCTTTTTTATCTTTTTTATCGATTGTATAGTTTAAAATTGATTTAAGTAGATCGATGCAATCATCCAAACACACATTCAATAAAATAGTTAAAAAATTTAAATATAAAACTAAATAAAGTCCAGGTCCAATTACTGCTGTGCTGAAGTACACATCCAATCAACGAACTAATTACAAAATCCATTTAAACCTACAACTTCTAACAAAGTGAAATGCATTATAATTTATATAAACTGGAGTGTGGTTTTAGAAGGTGATATATAAAGGTTTCAATACAATACATGCAAAAAATAACATCGCCATTGGTCCCACTCAGCCGGAGTGAACTATGTCAGGCGAATATAGTGGATGGAGAAACAATTCGTACAGTAGTGTGAAAGTCAACAATACAACTGTGGGGATGGTTGATGGATGTTAATTTATTTTATATTTTATAAGAAAACTTCTTTTTTATTTGAAGTTTAAATTCTGAATGAATAAATATTTTCCGGAAACAAATTGATAAACAAAATTTATAAATACAAAGCATATTTGATTTCTTAAGATACTTATTATTTACATATATTAGAGAGTTGAATATAACTGTGATAAATAATGATTACATACATATATGTAGGTTTAGTACACTACAACAACATATAAAACACTTTTGGATATTAAATATTTCAACAAGTGAATGACAAATGAAATTTCTCTTGGTTATTTGTTCTACAAATTACAGTTGAGCATCGATTATCCGTGATTCAATTAACAGGGAACATCAATTATTCGGGATCGATACCGAAAGGAAAATATTTTTATGACAATTGATTAACCTTGTGATTTACCTCAATTATCCGGGAACAAAGGGAACAGAACAAGATAAAATTCAAATCTACTGTGCCCACGAGAAGCTTTTGGCAGAAAATATTCAGGTAAAGAAGAAAAAACAAACCACATTAAATGATTTTTTATGTAATTACGTAAGTAATAATTAACCAGTAAGGAAAGGCTAAAGTCGGGCGGGGCCGACTCTATGATACACTCCACTTTCAATCCGAATACAATTCAATTCGGTGAAAAAGTGAAAACGGGAAGGTTTTTTGTATCCTGTAAATGTATGTGTTTGACAAAAAATTTTATATCGGAAAGGACATTTGTATGAGGATATATTGAAACCTGGAACGAAATAGGTGAAATATAAAATGTATAATTTGGCCAAAATCGGTTAAACTTATGGGAGCAACATTTGAATTTGGGCTATATTTAAATCTGAACCGATCTTACCCACTTTCACCATAGTTTTGTTTAGTTAGATTACAAGATGTTGTGCGAAATTTAAAGACAATCGAGCACAATATGTTGCTTTTAAAGCGGCAAAAGTCAAATCGGGAGCGACATTTATATGGGGGCTATATCTAAATCTGAACCGATCTTACCCAATTTCTGCATAGGTGTTTCTAGTAAGATTATAAGATGTTGTGAAAAATTTAAAGAAAATCGAGTACAGTATGTGGTTTCTACAGAGGAAAATGTAAAATCGGGAACGACATGTGTATGGGTGCTATATCTAAATCTGAACCGATTTGACCTATTTTCACCATAGATGTTCTTAGCTTAAATATAAGATGTTTTGCCAAATCTGAAGACAATCTGATACAATATGTGGTTTCTAGAGCGGAAAAAGTCAAATCGAGAGCGAAATTTGTATGTGAGCTATATATAAATCTGAACTGATCTGACCGATATTCACCATGGGTGTTTCTAGTGGAAATATAAGATGTTCTACCAAATCTGAAGACAATCTGATACATTATGTGGTTTCTAGAGCGGAAAAAGTCAAATCGGGAGCGAAATTTGTATGGGAGCTATATATAAATCTGAACCGATCTGTCCGATATTCACCATGGGAGTTTCTAGTTGGAATATAAGATGTTTAACCAAATTTGAAGACAATCTGATACAATATGTGGTTTCTAGAGCGGAAAAAGTCAAATCGGGAGCGAAATTTGTATCGGAGCTATATTTAAATCTGAACTGATCTGACCGGTATTCACCATGGGTGTTTCTAGTGGAAATATAAGATGTTTTACCAAATCTGAAGGCAATCTGATACATTATGTGGTCTCTAGAGCGGAAAAAGTCAAATCGGGAGAGAAATTTGTATAGGAGCTATATATAAATCTGAACCGATCTGTCCGATATTCACCATGGGAGTTTCTAGTGGGAATATAAGATGTTTAACCAAATCTGAAGACAATCTGATACAATATGTGGTTTCTAGAGCGGAAAAAGTCAAATCGGGAGCGAAATTTGTATGGGAGCTATATATAAATCTGAACCGATCTGACCGATATTCACCATTGGTGTTTCTAGTGGAAATATAAGATGTTTTACCAAATCTGAAGCCAATCTGATACATTATGTGGTCTCTAGAGCGGAAAAAGTCAAATCGGGAGAGAAATTTGTATGGGAGCTATATATAAATCTGAACCGATCTAACACATTTTTACCACAGGTGTTTCTAGTTACAATATAAGATGTTTTGCCAATTTTAAAGAAAATCTGTTGTAATATGTGGTATCTAGAGTCAAATCGGGAGTGAAATTCATATGTGGGCTATATCTAGATCTGAACCGATTTTCTTCAAATTAAATAGCGTTCGTCCTTATCCCGAAAAACATCGTTGTGCAAAGTTTTATTTGGTTCTGTCTACAATTGCGACCTGTATCGTGATTACAACAATAGATGGACGGACGGACAGACAGACAGACAGACGGACATTGCTAAATCACTTTCTGAGTCGATTCTAAGTCGATCGGTATACTTAACAATGGGTGTCTATCTCGCTTCCTTTTGGGTGTTACAAACAAATACACAAAGCCATAATACTCTCGTGGAGTGTATAAAAAGGTGTTAAGTTCGGCGGGACACCACCGAATCCATTCCACAGTATTACCGGCAGATTAGAGACAGACGACTTTACATAGAAGTGCGGTACCATGTGTACCAAATTGTGATGATTTTAATGCACATTACGACATTTTTTCACTATTTCAAACTATAAGGCATACATACGTGCACTGTTTTAACTAAATTCTGATGTATCATTATTCAATCATTCCATCCGGTTCTATTTCCTCAAGCTGTAATTTCTTGTAAAAACAATATTTAAATGTTTAACTACGATCATTAAGTGATTGTCCATGTAGAGTAACAAATTGACCATTTCTTTGATATCTTTTAAGAGAGATTCTACTAAGAATGAATCTTTACGAAAGAGGATAATTAGATAATAATGAGAGTGCAAATGAATTTCCAATTCTCAAGTTAAAACAAGCCCACATGCTAGAGTTTATGTGATGAAATGTTCAAGCAATGAACTTATGAAAATTTTTAAATTTCTGTGAACATATTAACATTGTTAATATGTTCACATATTAACAATATGTTCACATTTTCTTCTAATAGATGTAAATCTTTTATAGATTTCCTTTTGAAATTTTCCAATATTTCTAGTTCAAGGTTTACAAACTTATATTGTAATACTACCGTGCCAAAACCGGTCATATTTATACACTCCACGAGAGTATTATGGCTTTGTGCATTTGTATGTAACACCCAAAAGGAAGCGGGATAGACCCATTGTTAAGTATACCGATCGACTTAGAATCACTTTCTGAGTCGATTTAGCAATGTCCGTCTGTCTGTCTGTCTGTCCATCAATTGTTGTAATCAAACTACAGGTCGCAATTATAGTCCGATCTTAACAAAAATTGGCACAAGTAAGTTTTGTGGATCAAGGACGAACGCTATTTAATTTGAGACAAATCGGTTCAGATTTAGATATAGCCCCCATACAAATGTCGCTCCCGATTTGACATTTTCCGCTCTAGAAACCACATATTATACTCGATTTTCTTTAAATTTGGCACAACATCTTATAATCCAACTATAAACACCTATGCAAAAATTGGGTAAGATCGGTTCAGATTTAGATATAGCCCCCATACAAATGTCGCTCCCGATTTGACATTTTCCGCTCTAGAAACCACATGTTATACTCGATTTTCTTTAAATTTGGCACAACATCTTATAATCCCACTATAAACACCTATGCAAAAATTGGGTAAGATCGGTTCAGATTTAGATATAGCCCCCAAACAAATGTAGCTCCCGATTTGACTTTTGCCGCTTTAGAAACCACATATTGTACTCGATTTTCTTTCAATTTGGCACAACATCTTATAATCCAACTATAAACACCTATGCAAAAATTGGGTAAGATCGGTTCAGATTTAGATACAGCTCCCATACAAATGTCGCTCCCGATTTGACATTTTCCGCTCTAGAAACGACATATTGCACCCGCTTTTCTTTAAAATTGACACAACATCTTATAATCCAACTATAAACACCTATGCAAAAATTGGGTAAGATCGGTTCATATTTAGATATAGCCCCCATACAAATGTCGCTCCCGATTTGACATTTTCCGCTCTAGAAACCACATATTGCACCCGATTTTCTTTAAAATTGACACAACATCTTATAATCCAACTATAAACACCTATGCAAAAATTGGGTAAGATCGGTTCATATTTAGATATAGCCCCCATACAAATGTCGCTCCCGATTTGACATTTTCCGCTCTAGAAACCACATATTGCACCCGATTTTCTTTAAAATTGACACAACATCTTATAATCCAACTATAAACACCTATGCAAAAATTGGGTAAGATCGGTTCAGATTTAGATATAGCTCCCATACAAATTTCGCTCCCGATTTGACATTTTCCGCTCTAGAAACCACATATTGTACCCGATTATCTTTAAATTTGGCAAAACATCTTATAATCTAACGAGAAACACCTGTGGCTAAAGCGGGCTAGATCGGTTCAGATTTAGATATAGGCCCCATACAAATGTCGCTCCCGATTTGAATTTTGCACTCTAAAAACCATATATTGTACCCGATTTTCTTTAAATTTGGGACAACGTCTTATAATCCAACTAGAAACACTATGTAGAAATTGGGAAAGATCGGTTCAGATTTAGATATAGCCCCCATACAAATGTCGCTCCCGATTTGACTTTTGCCGTTTCAAAAGCCACATATTGTGCTTGATTTTCTTTAAATTTCGCACAATATCTTATAATCTGACTAAACAATACTATGGTGAAAGTGGGTAAGATCGGTTCAGATTTAAATATAGCCCAAATTCAAATGTTGCTCCCATAAGTTTAACCGATTTTGGCCAAACTATACATTTTATATTTCACTTATTTCGGTCCAGGTTTCAATATATCCTCATACAAATGTCCTTTCCGATATAAAATTTTTTGTCAAACACATACATTTACAGGATACAAAAAACATTCCCGTTTTCACTTTTTCACCGAATTGAATTGTATTCGGATTGAAAGTGGAGTGTATCATAGAGTCGGCCCCGCCCGACTTTAGCCTTTCCTTACTGGTTTTTATTTATTATATGTCCAAAATATACAACAAGAATTATTACATTTTATAATTAAAGAGTAGTATTAGTAAAATATTTTGTTTTGTATAAAAATTTCTTGACATTTATTGTAACAGCTGTGACGTGCTGACTTTTATAGCCAAAATAAGTAATGAAATAGTGTTATTCACTTAGACTTCCTGTTCCGGATGTCATTCAATGTTCGTTTATGTCCTGAAATGCATATTCGTGTTGATGTTCTATATTAATAAATATTTAATATTTCCATTTGTGTAAATACATCCATGTGGCGGCATAAGTCAATGTTTATATGCTGGAATCTCGTTTATTGCCATGTATGGATAACTGATATTATTTATGCAAAGTCAACTATAACTCTCTCTACTCTGCTGACATTTGTATTTTTTAGGCTAAAATGGGACTAAAACGAAAGAATGTTAACAATTTGTTTATGTGGCTTCTGACTTTTACTATATTTTCGATGATGAATGTGCAAAAAATTGGCCTAGTATTGGCGTTGCGTTCACATGTTCTTTGTTTTTAGACACTGCGTTGCTAATTAATGGAATATCTAAACGTATGAGAAATTTGTCATTTTTCAGTTAATTACTCAACTTCGTATGAAACACATTCATGTGTGCATGATTAAATATTGATTTATTAAAGGTATTAATAGGATATCTAAACGTAAGAGAATAATGCCACTTTTTCAGTTTACCTGACTTGGTTTGGTTAAAAAGAATTAGTTCATGACTGTTGGAAAACTTGAACTGTACTGTATTCAAACGAATTATTCACGTAATTAATAGCAATCATACGCTCCCGATATTATGTACAAAATGGCAATACTTGTCTCTGTAACTGCTTAAACAGTTATTGTGACAGTATCGCCGTTGTAAAGAGTGGAAGTTACGATTTGCAAGGTCTTCCCAGTTACAGCACAGAATATCAACCGATTTTGATTATTTGCAAATCTACTCACGTATCACTATGTACTGCTTCATAATAAATATGAAATTGTGAGCGGCCAATTCTTGGAAGCTAAAAACAACAGCATTAATTTCATTAAAATACATCTACGTACATATAAATGTTTACCCCAGTTGATGTCACAGCTGTAC
Organism: Polietes domitor; assembly: GCA_947397865.1. Classification (NCBI taxonomy): domain Eukaryota; kingdom Metazoa; phylum Arthropoda; class Insecta; order Diptera; family Muscidae; genus Polietes; species Polietes domitor. The sequence goes on from CANDYM010000719.1 coordinate 41,391, forward strand.
GCTCTGTATTATTTAAACCATATCTCATGATAATAACCACAGTTCTAATGATAATAAAAAACAAAATCTATAATAAATAATAATAGAAAAATAACACCCAAAAGGAAGCGAGATAGACCCATTGTTAATTATACCGATCGACTTAGAATCACTTTTTGAATCGATAAACAATGTCCGTCCGTCTGTCCATCTATTCTTGTAATCAAAGTACAGGTCGCAATTGTAGCCAGAACCAAATGAAACTGTGCACAACAAAGTTTTTCGGAATAAGGACGAACGCTATTTAATTTGAAGAAAATCGGTTCAGATTTAGATATAATCCCATACGAATTTCACTACCGATTTGACTTTTTCTGCTGTAGAAACCACATATTTTAACAGATTTGCTTCAAAATTGGCAAAACATCTTATATTTCAACTAGAAACACCCACGGTGAAAATGAGCCAGATCGGTTCAGATTTAGATATAGCCCCCATACGAATTTCACTCCAGATTTGACTTTTTCTGCTGTAGAAACCACATATTTTAACAGATTTGCTTCAAAATTGGCAAAACATCTTATATTTCAACTAGAAACACCCATGGTGAAAATGAGCCAGATCGGTTCAGATTTAGATATAGCCCCCATACGAATTTCACTCCAGATTTGACTTTTTCTGCTGTAGAAACCACATATTTTAACAGATTTGCTTCTAAATTGGCAAAACATCTTATATTTCATCTAGAAACACCCACGGTGAAAATGAGCCAGATCGGTTCAGATTTAGGTATAGCCCCCATATGATAAATATGTGGTATATTTAAACAGATTTTCTTTAAATTTGTCAAAATATCTTATATTTGCATGACAAACACCCAGGATGAAAATGAGTCAGATCGGTTCAGATTTATATATAGCTCCTATACAAATTTCGCTCCCGGCTTGATTTTTCCGTCCCTGAAACCACGTATTTTCATCGAATTACTTCAAATTGAGAACTGGAAGAACCTATTGTGAAATGGGTCACTTCATTCCGTGTTTGGATGTAGTCCTGATACAAATATTCTTCTCGATTTGAAAAATTAAACCAGGACATATTAGCCTATGATTAGGAAACATACAAAAATTCTTACCGTTTTTACTTTTTTTCCGAATTGAATTGTATTCTGATAGAAAGTGGAGTGTATCATATAGTCGGCCCCGCCCGATTTTAGCCTTTCCTTGTTTTTAAATGAGGTTTTACCGTTGTTACTGTTACATCAAAGGTTTTCCTATAAAACTAGCCGAGTAGTGATAATGGTAATGATTTGCTGAAAATACTATGGATTTTTTCCAAAAGCCCGCAATTAATATCAATTATACGCTCAGGGTAACCTCAAATCTAAATTATGTTACTAACATAAGTAGTCATTATTTGTTGTTCTTTTTTAGCTGCCTTAAATGAATAAATAAAAATTGCAAACATATCTCTACAGTACAACGAAGAGCTCAAAGCTATTGACATTAATCGTTTAATGCAAATAGTCATACCAAGACACAGTAATCCTCAAAAGAGAGGATTTATTCTTACCCGGCTCTTGAAATACATTTATGCAATAACATAATCTCTGCCATTGTTGTACTGTTTTTAACATATAAAAAACTATGCACAGTGGCTTTAAATCATTTTTCTGAATTAATTCTGTTACTGGCTGAAATGAAATTGCACATGCTTACAGTACAGACGCTTTCCTGATAATATGCAAAATTTGGGGTTCCTAGTGGATTTGGTGGTTACTGTGCGACCCTCCACAATTGGTCACCTTGTCCATGTCCAATTGTGAAGTCATTGCCAAAAGAATAATTACAAACCGACAAAGATATTTTTCACAGTGATAGTTCTATGAGCTTACATGTCTGTGAGTTGCAAAATTGAGATATCATAATGAAATTTTGGAATTATGCAGAAAAAATTTGTTCGAAAATAATGCCTAACTAGTTTTTGATTTTCAAATTTCCAAAATGTGGAAAATATGTTCCAAAATTTGCATTTTTTTACTAAAATGAGCGACATTCATTTATTTAGCTCTGGAATTTGGCAATTCTTTATGAGTAAGAAGTTAATATATGTGTTTATAAAATTTTCTAATCAGTGTCTTGGGAATTTGATTTGGGAATTTATGCAAATAAAGTTATTTTGTATTTAAAATTTTCAATTTTGGAGAGGACCTACTGTTGACCAAAATGATTCAGGAGGTCATTTAAATTATGACTTCTTCACGATTTATTATCACCTTTTTGAAAAAAAAAATAACTAGAAAAAGGTGACGTTTTTGGAAGTTTTGTATTTAGATGTGAATATCGTCTCATTGGAGCAACACATATTTCAACTAGTTTATTCAGAATTCTATAAGCAATCTAACAACAACAACTCGGGCTAATAATGAAACCAACCTCGAAGAATATCTATTTTTTCTTGTAGATTAAATATCTCTTAAACTAATTGAGGTACGTCGTAGGTATTCAGGAGCACTATCGCTGTACATAATTGTGCTTTAGGCAGACTCCAGTTGGGTGATCATCTCCCATACCACCATGGACTGTAAAACACTTCTGCTCTAATCATGTGGCAATATATCTTCCGCTCCGTTCAAATGTTACAGAATTAATCAAAAAGTCGATATGAATCCACTGTACTTTGGTTCAACAAAATGCTAAAGGTTGTACAAACAGAATTGCGAGAGACAACAATAGAAAACGGGGAGAAAACATCAAAAACCTAACTGAAAACAAATATCAATAAACACAAATGTAAATAGATAAATAAAAACACAAAAAGAAGGATAGTAAAGAATATGAATTCTATCTGTTTGCATTTGAATATCATAGAACGAATAATTGTAAAACGTTTTTACGATGTATGTTGAAGTGGTAGAAAAGTATGAATGGAATATGAATAAAATGCTTATGCAAATATGAGAAGAAGTATGTGGAAAATGCATTATTTCATACAAAAAGAGATAAACATAACAAACGGTTTAATAATGGTGACTGGGTAATGATAATGGTGATGGAGGGTGCATAGCCCCAGATAACACGATGTCAAGCTATTAAGTTTGGATGAATAATTGAGACGCAGGCAGATGAGGCAAATATTGTAAGAACAAGTTGGTGGGCAAATGAAATAAACCATTTTCTTTCTTCTCGACAACCCTTTTCTTTTTTTTAATTTGTTTTAACTCTCATATCCGAGGAGAACCTGAGAGAAAGTTCTTCTTGGACCGAATACTTTCCACCATCACTTTTCCTTTTTGTTGTCGCATCTAAATTCTAACATCTGAAATGAGTTTCCCTATTGTCCTTATAGAAAATATCCCTGTTTAAAACTTTAAATAAGTGATATCGGTAACGATTTTTGTATGGCTACTATATCATGAACCGATGTGACAAACTTTCGCAATATATGTTTCCATCAGATATATGACGTGTTCTGGCAAACTAAAAATCCGTAAGGATATGTGTCTGAGAGAAAGAAATTTAATCGGGAAGCACATTTGTTTCAGGATTATATTAAAACCTGATGTGGCCTACTTTCACCATACGTTTTTCTAGTTGAAATATAATTTGAAGAATATCGGTATCGATGTACATGGTTTGTAGGGCATAAAACGCCTATCTACATAAATTGAAGGTATTTTCATATACTAATGACTTGATATACACATGCATATATATGGTCACTTCTGTTCGTTATATATTATAAATTATGAAAATGATAACAACAAATTCAGCAAAATCCATCCACACAACTCCATCAACAACAACGCAGGTATATATTTAGGATAAGGTTAAAGTCGGGCGTGGCCGACTATATAATACCCTACACTTAGTCATTATACCCTATGGTGTAGGATATAAAAAGGTCATTACCTTTGAACCGGGTGATATACGATACAACTATAAGAGGAGAATATACTACAAATTCCATACTTCTATCTGTATTTGTAAGAAAATTTTAACACAAACTTTGAATGCGAGCTATATACATATCTGAACCGATGTGACCCATGTTTAGCAAAGGTTTTCTTGTTGAAATATTAGACGCTTTCCCAAATTTTATGGAGTGTTAAACATGTGGTTTCTAGAGCGGAAAGAATCAAATCGGGAGCTATATATAATCTGAACCGATGTGACCCACTTTCGCTATAGTAATTTCTATTTGAAACATTAGCTGATGCGCCGAATTAGAAATCTGTACAAAACTGTTATTTCTAGAGCGGAAATAATTAATTCAGTAGCGAAATATATATATATAGGGTGTTTTTTATTGAGGTATAGAACTTCGAATTGAAATAAAACACAAGAAAATCGTTTTAATGTCCATGAATTTGGCTTTATTGGAAGGATAATTTTATGCCATTAATGTTTAAATATGATTTCGGGCATGTGGCCGCCGCGGCTGGCTCGAATATAGCCAATTCTACAGGTCAAATTTTCAACCACTCCAATTGCTGTGCACGGTGGCGAATCGATTCATTCGGGTCCTCTTCAACACTTTGCTCTACAGCGGCAATTGTTTCTTCGGTGCGCACTGTTCGACGTCTCTGCGGATGCGTATTATCACATAGAGTAAACTTAGTGCGAAAACGATCCATGGTTAACCGAATTAATTGCTCTGATGGACGATTATGTCGACCATAAAATGGTGAACTTCGCGAACTGAACCATTACTTTCGAAATAAATTTGCACTATTTGCAAGCGTTGTTCTATTGTCAACCTGTTCATGATGAAATGGCAAACCAAACTAAATATTAATCACTTGACAGCTGACAAAATGGCCGCCAGTTAAAAAAGTGATGCCAACTTAAAGTTCTATACCCCAATAAAAAACACCCTGTATAAAGGGTGATTTTTTAAAAGCTATAGGAAAGTTTTTCAAAAAAAAAGCACATAAAATTCAGAAAAATGCATGAAATCTTCATTTCAATCGATAGTACAGTCCATATATTTTAATGTTTGAAGATTATTTTATGCAAATGTTGACCTTGACTGCGCCTCAAATAGTCCATCCGCTTAGTCACTGGCCGATACATCTGCGATATTTTCTTCAGTTCGCACTCTACGTAAGCGTGTTGGTGGTATATATATATATATATATATATATATATATATATATATCTGACCCATTTTGACCAGAGCTGTTTATAGTTGAGACATTTGTATGGGAGAATCTGAAACGATCTATCCTATTTTTACCAGAGCTGTTTCTAGTTGAAATATGCGGCGTTTTGCCAAATTGGAGGAAAATATGTTGAAATATGTGGTTTCTAGAGCGGAAAAAGTAAAATCGGAAGCAAAATTTGTATGGGAGCTATATCTAAATCTGAACCGATTTGCTTCAAATCAAATAGCGTTCGTCCTTATTCCATAAAACTTCGTTGTGCAAAGTTTCATTTAGTTCTAACAATAATTGCGACCTGGACTTTGATTACAAGAATAGATGGACATCGCTAAATCGACTCAAAAAGTGATTCTAAGTCGATCGGTATAACAAACGATGGGTCTATCTCGTTTCCTTTTGGGTGTTACAAAAAAATGCACAAGGACATTATACCCTGTGGTGTGGGGTATAAATAGTTTGAAGCACAGTCTGTAACAATGTTTGCAGATAAAACTGTTATAGACCAAAACTCATGGGAAGTGATACTATTGATACCTTTCAGTAGAGTATTATGTCTTTGTGCATTTGTTTGAAAAACCCAAAAGCAAACGAGATAGAACCATCGTTTATTTACAGATCGGCATAGAACCATTTTCTGAACCAATTTAGCAATGTCCCTCCGGCTGTTATTTTAATTAAATTAATAATTAATTCGAATAAAACACAAATTATTTAGGAAATTATTGTCATTTCTTTTTATTATGATAATATTGGTATGGTTTAATTATGCATGGAACAAAATATCGGCCAAATGGCCGCCGCGACCTCGGCGGCACACCTCCATCCGATGGTCCAAATTTTCGATGACGCTGAGGCATAATTGAGGTTCTATGCAGTTAATGTGCCAAATTATCTCATCCTTTAGCTCTTGCATTGTTGCTGGCTTATCGACGTACACCTTTCCTTTCAAATAACCCCAAAGAAAGAAGTCCAACGGTGTCAAACGCGTGAGATAACACGATCTGTTGAAATGTGTGGTATCTAGAGTAAAAAGAGTCAAATCGGGAGTGGAATTCGTATGGGGGCTATATCTAAATCTGAACCGATTTTCTTCAAATTAAATAGCGTTCGTCCTTATCCCGAAAAACTTCGTTGTGCTAAGTTTCACTCTCGTGGAGTGTATAAATAATTGGGCTTTAAGTATACGGATCGGCTTAGAATCACCAACTGAATCGATTTAATATTTAATTTAATGTTTGTCTGTCCGTCAGCTGTCCATCTATGTTTGTTCGCCCTCTACAGATCGCAATTGTTTTCCGATTTTTATGAAATTTGGCAGAAGTTATTTTTTTGGACCAGTACAATCGGTATTGAATTTAGAGGAAATCGGTTCAGATTTAAATATAGCCTCCGTACAAATATCCCTACAATTTGCACTATTACTGCTCAAGGATACACATTTTACATGGTGTCATGACAAAAATTTCAGGATCGTCTTATATTTCAACTAGAAACAGCCATAGGGAAACTGGATCAGATGGGTTCATGTTTTGATACAGCCCCCATACAAATGTAGGAACGGGTCATGTCACGGACGAGTAACTCGACTGAGACTATTTTGTACATACACGCATTAACTCGACTTATACATGGCTTACGCACACAAACGAACGAGAATCACAACTCACTTGCCGAATTTGCGTTTAAAAAATCGCACCAAGTAATAAAGTACACATGCCATCTTACAAGCATCTCATTGAGTTGCATATGTCAGTATGTGTTTATGCAGGTATAGTTACCCAGCAATACTTCTGCCGTGCCAACACTCATTTGTTTTAGTTTTTTCGTTTGTATTTTTTAAACGCAAATTCGGCAAGTGAGTTGTGATTCTCGTTCGTTTGTGAGAATCATCTCCTTATAGAGGCCGGGTTTGATGTTGAAAAGTCGCTGCGAAGCCACCTGAATGAAACCTTTAGACAGGGTGGAAATCATGATAGTGGTAGTCTGCAGCCAAGTAATAAATATCACCATGCCATTTGTAAATAAATTTGCATTCCATTAAATATAGATGCAAAATGGTCTTGAGCCAGGACAATATCCCAGTTCAAATCAAGTTTTTAAAATTTTTTATATTTCAACTAAGAATAACATAATATTGGGGCCCCTAATCTGCCGCTCTACAATCTACATCTTACATCGGATATTGATTTTGCAGATATACCAGGAATACCTACTGTGAATGATAACTATATAGGCCCATGTTTTGACACAGGCCCCAAGTGTTGTTATAGGCCCACTTCAGATGTCCGTCCGATTCATCCTATTACCGCTGTATAATCTGCATGTGTCATTGGATCTTGATCAATTTTCTCAGATCATGTTATATTTACTTTACTCTGAATATATTATTTATAAGAAGGGACTGGTGTAGTGTATTTTATAGTCGGCCCCGCCCGACTTTATCCTTTCCTTACTTATTGAAAATGCGTTACTTCAATAATGGCATTTGGCCCCATCGTGGCACATGTAGGAGTATCATAACAAATATTCATAAAATTTTACATTTTACGTTAAATTTGGCTAATATGAATTTATAGTACACTGGATAATTTACATGAACTGCATAAACTATACCCACTAATATTAAAACATTTGTGTTTATTAAAGCCATGTATAGACACAAGGAGTGGTGTATGGTATCACATAGTCGACACACAAAACTTTATCATTTTAGGGGAAAGCTTCTCATAAAATTCTACTTCAAATGACCTTTCTATCTAGAAAAATAATTATTTTCTTGCAGAAGAAAGAAAATCAATATCAATAAAGTAAAACTGACTCTTCAGAACTGTATGGAAATACACTTTTTGAAATTACTTTACTATGGCAAATTACAATACTTTTTCTTATGCGGAGCCCATTCTCTTTCCTATTAAAAAATAGTCCATTCTAGACTTGTTGTGCGTGAAAAATATTTGTCTTTTACGTGGAAGTATCAAGTAGTATTCCAAGTTTAAGTAAACAATATTAGTGCTTACTTCTTCAAAGAAATTTGAAATCGAACACTGTCATAAAATATGAATGACAGAATTCAAGCACCAAACTGGACCACCGCCACTACTTTAGTTCAATTTGAAACATTTCTCATTCGTTCGTATGTATAATGAGTTGGTTCTTCCGTTTGTTATAGTCGAATTCCCATACCTAACTGAAAATATCAAAACAATTTTGAACCACATTACATTATAATTGTAGATGTTGCACCGCCCTATATCCCCTATCTGTAGAAATATCATATGTAACAAATTGTTCACACCACTTATAGTTTTTTAAAATATGTCCGTTTAAAATGTTTAGTTGTACAATCATGACTAAATATTATGTAGGAGAATTTCCTAGTCTACAGTAACATTTTGAAAAATTTCATGACAATCGGTCCAATAAAATAGCCACTATATATCTAATTGATGATGTGTATACTTGTGATACTTCGAGAGATATGGCCGTTTATATTATCGAGTTGTATGGCACATTAGAACTTCCCTGCCGGCAGTAACATATGCTGTAAAATTCACTGCTCACTTTTCCCATATTTTTAAATATTTTTTTTTCATATTTTTAAATAACGTCTGAAACCGTCTGAAATTGTCAATATCAGCATTCTTGTAAATACTTTAAAATAGCCTAAGAACAGTTTTACCACATGTCATTAAAATACACATGTTTATATATGCACAACTCCTTTAACCCTGCCATTGAGAATTTCCACAGCTTTCCATTGACCATTAATAAATTATACCATTCAACACCTCGATACCGAAGTATTTTGCGTTTTATGGTTTCCTTTATACGCTGCAACATGTTATCCTTAATGATAACATTTGTAAGTTATTTCCGATTTGTTGCTTTTTCTCTTGTATTGCAACAGTTTAATTGTTTGGTATGCTGGATAAAGAAAAACAAAAAAAAATTACTATTGTTTCCTTTGTTTTATTGTTTTAGCATATACACATAATTGAAATTCAAACATAAACTACTACCAGTACTTACTCACACACTCTCACTTATTCCATTTAACATATATGTATACTCGTTCGTTTATAGACACACTCACAAGCTATTTCCCTTTCCTGTTTTTCAAAATAAGAACTTAAAACTTTAACTAAACACAGCTGGTCAATTGCAGGCCAAAGTCCGTTCTTGTTGTTTCTCTTCCGATGTTGTTTTTACTACTGGTCGTCGTAGAGATGGAACGAATGTTTCAGAGCAACAAACGCTAAAGTTTTCTTTAGAAAATAACTTGTTAAACAGACAGAGTAATAGCAAAATTGTGCCTTGTATATTTGCCTAAAAGGCAATTTGTTTCCAAAGGATGGATTGTAGAAGGCGAAATCTTGCAAACATATGTAGTGATAAATGTCGGTGTTGAAATAGGGGTCATTGCAATCATTTAACTCTTTCAAATTCGTTAAGGATTTACTTCGTCAAAGCAACTGTGTTGGCATAGTCCCGGTACTGGGTTTCTCGTAAAACTCAACAGAACGTTGCCGAAGTCTTTAGTTAATATACAAAATATAAAATTGTGCACCCTTCTTAATTGAAAGAGTTATGTTTATTTATCATTCCGTTTGTAGCTCCTGTATGTTTTCAGCATGACAGTAAAATCCAATGGCGTTTTTTGTTGAAATCATATTAGCATTCCAGAAAAACAATGATATGGCAGGAATTTCCCAATGCAATTTTTGAAAAATGTCCTTTAATTTTATTCTTTTTCCGTTATAATCAGATTTTCTATGGAAGAAGAATGTATCATGTGTATATGGTTATTTTTTGTAATTGCATATATGTAACATATAGATACCAATTACGCTTTTTGAATAATTTAGAACATTTGAGTAGGGTGTAAAAATACAAGTTCAAGTTAAGACATAAGGAGTAATCCAACTGAACCCAGACTTATTTTTTCCTCACAATCTGCAAAAAAGTATACAGGATATCATTCTGTTTTGCTTGAATTAAAAAAATAATTTTTGTTTACATTTATTTCACAACTGTCACAAATAGATAGAAATGTTGCCAAGTTATTATTATATCCATATAAAGTTTTGTGAAATAGGCAACCCGTTTATCCCCGTTTTACTTACTGTGGATAACAAGGTTGTTTAACCGTATATACGTTTTCGTTTATATGGCTAAGCGTATATAGGGGACGAAAAAAACACAGCTAATGTAAAATAAATCACATACATTTGAAAGTGAAATTAAAATTTTATTGTCGGTTGAAAGAAAAATTTATGGCATTTACTGTTTAAAAATGATATCATGTAAATGTCGGCCACGACTATGTCTGAGTTGGTCCATTCGAAAGGTCCAATTTTGGGCGACTCGTTTGAGCATAACGATTGGAGAGCCCATTCACTGAAAATAAGACGCAAATTTAAGTCACCCGGCTTCAATTCTTGCACATGTTGAATTTTGTACGATTTTAAGGCCGATATCCTTAAGTAAAATACGACAAGCCAAGCTGTTGAGAACGACGATGAATCGATTCGCCTCGGTCTTCGCGTACACACTCAGCTACAGCTGCCGGTCGAGTATCATCCACTAATTTAACTGGAACTCAAATTTGCGAATGGTATTGGCAATAGTGGTTTCAGTAGGTCGATTATGCGTACCGTAAGTTCGTCGAATCGCACGAAAGACATTTCTCACAGAACGCTGTTTATAAACCCTACACCTCCAGGATGGGGGTATACTAACTTTGTCAATCCGTTATATATTCTTGATCGTCATACAAGTAAGAAGGCGTTAAGTTCGGCCGGGCCGAATCTTATATACCCTCCACCACTGAGTGCATTCAATAGTATTACCAGCAGGTTAAAGGAAGTCGACTTTACATAGAAACACAGTACCATATTACGAAAATTGTGATATTTTTATGCACATTACTATATTTGTTTACCATTTCAAACTATAATGTATACTTATGCGCACTGTTAAAAATCGACTACTATTATGCTTAAATATTAGGCGATTGTCAGTCGCCATTAGAAAGAAACATTTTCAGATACAGACAAAGTAATAAGAAAAGTATACATTTTAAAGATATCCCCATTCGCCCCATTCTCGAAAAAACCCTTTTTCGAGTCTTCATAGTCAGAATGTATACACCGAATTTCATGATTTCAACTTCAGCGGTTTGGTAGGTTCCATTTTTATCCCTCTTTTTAATTATATCCCTTAAAAGTACGAATTTCGAAAAATCCCTCTATTTTACGTGTCTATGCAATTAGAGGGATGTACACACCGAATTTCATGATTCTAGCTGTTGTCGTATCATTGGTACCATATTTTATCCCTTTTTGTCCCATGGTGCTTCCAAGCTACAAGAGGAATGTCCGCAACAAATAAGCCAAGGCTACCAATATTTGTATACTGTATATATAATGGATATAATAATTCAATTCATAAAGTAAATATAAGGCAGCAATCATAAATACCATAAATATTGGTGGATAGAGAGTGTACTTTCAGCTACAGTCGTTTGATTGGTTGTATTTCCATCATATTTTAATTTCAAAAGTATAAATTTTGAAAATACCTTATCTCTCACGTACGCAGTATAAGACAACTTCATGATTCTACCATTTTTTGTCGTAAAAGCAACAAAATTAAGTACGAACTTGGAAAAACTATTTTACGTGGCTATGCAGTCAGAGGAATGTATACACCGAATTCCATGATTCTATCAGCGGCCATTTTGTTGGTACCATTTTTATCCCCTTTTTCCAATTTTGCCCCCTCAAGAGTACGACTATCTAAAATCTCTTTATTTTACGTATCTAAACAAATAGAGGAATGTACTCACTGAATTTCATCATTGTACTTGTATTCGTTTAGTTGGTACTATTTTTATCCCCTGTAGCCATTGTATCCATTGAAAGTACGAATTTTGAAAAAAACGTTTTATTTTTCGTGTCTACGCAGTCAGAGGAATGTCTACTCCGAATTTCATGATTCTAGCTGCTGTCATTTGGTAGGTACTATTTTTATCCCCTTTTCCCATTTGAACCCCAAAAAGTACGAATTTTGGAAAGTTCTTTTATTTTATGTGTCTACGCAATCAGAGGAATGTATATATCGAATTTCATTATTTTAGGTGCAGCTGTTAGGTTGGTACTATTTTTATCCCTCTATCCCAATTTAACCCCTTAAAAGTACGAATTTATACTTTTATATTATGAATCTACTCTATTAGAGGAATGCACACGCCAAATTTCGTGTTTCTATCTGTTGTCGTTTGATAGGTACCTTTTTTATCCCTTTTTGTCCCATTTCGCTCCCTACAAATAAAAATCACTCTATGGTGCTCTTTCATGCTATAGAGGGAATGCGCATTGCAAATATCAACTAAATACAAGCTAATATCTTCAAAAAACATGCTGAAATACTCTAAATATTAGGGGTATTTTCAGTCCTTGTGAGGGAAAAATTTTTCCCTCTGGGCCGATTTCATCTACTTTCAATCCCAACCGATCTACAACCATAAGACACATTTAGGAAAAATTTGAACCTCCTAGCTCATTTCGTTCGGCCGCTATCGTGCTTTCAACAGACAGACGGACAGACGGACATGGCTATATCGTCTTAGAATTTTACCACGACCCAGAATATATATACTTTATGGGGTCTCCGATGAATATTTCAAGGTGTTACAAACGGAATGACAAAGTGAATATACCCCCATCCTGGAGGTGGAGGGTATAAAAATTCTAAGACAATCTAGCCATGTCCGTCCGTCTGTCGAAAGCACGCTAGCATCTAAACGAAAGGAGCTAGGATGTCCAAAGTTTCCATAAATGCGTCTTATAGTCGTAGATCGGTTGGGATTGAAATTGGGCGAAATCGACCCAAAGGGAAAAATTTTTCCCTCACAAGAACTAAAAATACCCATACTAATCCCTATTATTTTAGAGTATTTAAACATATTTTTTCAATATGTCTACTTGAACTTACTTGATATTGGATATGAGCATTCCCCTATAACAACAAGTAAGGAAAGGCTAAAGTCGGGCGGGGCCGACTATATGATACACTCCACTTTCTATCGGAATACAATTCAATTCAGTAAAAAATTGAAAACGGGAAATATTTTTTTATGTTTCCTAATCACAGGCTAATATGACTGGCCCAACTTGTCAAATCGAGAATTTTTTCTCGGGGCTATATCCAAACATCGAATGAAGTGACTAACTTTCACAATAAGTTCTTCCAGTTGAAGTATAACGTGTTATGCTCAATTTTAAGAAATTCTATGGAAATACGCGGTTTCTGGGAGAACGAAATTTGTATGAGAGCTATAGTAAATCTGAACCGATGTGACCCATTTTAACCATAGGTGTTCCTAGTTTAAATATGAGATGTTTTGTCAATTTTGAAGAAATTCTGGTAAAATATGTAGATTCTGAAGCGGAAAAATTCAAATTGGGAGCGAAATTTGTATGGAAGCTATATATAAATCTGAACCGATCTAACATATTTTTACCACAAGTGGAGTGTATAAAAATGTGAACCTAAAAGTGATTTTTATTTATTCTAATTGCGTAGACACGTAAAATAAAAAGATTTTAGAATGTCGTACTTTAAAGGGGGTAAAAGGGGATAAAAATGGTACCAACCAAATGGCCGCAGCTAGAATCGTGGAATTCGGTGTATACATTCCTCTAACTGCAAAGACACGCAAAATAAGAAGATTTTTCCAAATTCGTACTTTTAAGTTTTACGGCAAAAATTGGTTGAATCATGATGTTAGGTTATTTTGCACTATATACGTGAGATAATCGATTTTAAAAATTTGTACTTTTGGAATTAAAATAGAATGGAAATACAACCAGCTGTAACACCCACTATTTACCAATATTTATGGTATTTAAGCTTTTTGAAAATATAAATATAAGAATATTTATTTTACGAAGTATTTTTTCGATATATATAGTGTAAACGTATTAGTAGTGGGTTGAAATAATAAAAATGTTGTGTTTATTTATAAAATTATTTTTTCTTTGTGCATTTGTTTGTAACACCCAAAAGGAAACGAGATAGACCCATTGTTAATTATACCGATCGTCTTAGAATCACTTTCTGAGTCGATTTAGCAATGTCCGTCTGTCTGTCTGTCCGTCCGTCCGTCCGTCCGTCCATATATTCTTGTAATCACGATACAGGTCGCAATTGTAGACAGAACCAAATGAAACTTTGCACAACAAATTTGAAGAAAATCGGTTCAGATTTAGATATAGCCCCCATACGAATTTCACTCCCGATTTGACTCTTTTCACTCTAGATACCACATATTACAACAGATTTTCTTTAAAATTGGCAAAACATCTTATATTGTAACTAGAAGCACCTGTGGTAAAAATATGTTAGATCGGTTCAGATTTATATATAGCTCCCATACAAATTTCTCTCCCGATTTGACTTTTTCCGCTCTAGAGACCACATAATGTATCAGATTGTCTTCAGATTTGGTAAAACATCTTATATTTCCACTAGAAACACCCATGGTGAATATCGGTCAGATCGGTTCAGATTTATATATATTGCTCCCATACAATTTTCGCTCCCGATTTGACTTTTCCGCTCTAGAAACCACATATTGTATCAGATTGTCTTCAGATTTGGTAAAACATCTTATATTCCCACTAGAAACTCCCATGGTGAATATCGGACAGATCGGTTCAGATTTATATATAGCTCCCATACAAATTTCGCTCCCGATTTGACTTTTTCCGCTCTAGAAACCACATAATGTATCAGATTGTCTTCAGATTTGGTAAAACATCTTATATTTCCACTAGAAACACCCATGGTGAATATCGGTCAGATCAGTTCAGATTTATATATAGCTCCCATACAAATTTCGCTCCTGATTAGACTTTTTCCGCTCTAGAAACCACATATTGTATCAGATTGTGTTCAGATTTGGCAAAACATCTTATATTTAAACTAAGAACATCTATGGTGAAAATAGGTCAAATCGGTTCAGATTTAGATATAGCCCCCATACAAATGTCGTTCCCGATTTGACATTTTCCTCTGTAGAAACCACATATTGTACTCGATTTTCTTTAAATTTGGCACAACATCTTATAATCTTACTAGAAACACCTAATTTGATAAGGGTAAGACCGGTTCAGATTTAGATATAGCCCCCATATAAATGTCGCTCCCGATTTGACTTTTTCCGCTTTAAAAGCCACATATTGTGCTCGATTTTCTTTAAAGTTGGCACAACATCTTATAATCTAACTAGAAACACCTGTGGCTAAAGCGGGCTAGATCGGTTCAGATTTAGATATAGCCCCCATACAAATGTCGTTCCCGATTTGACATTTTCCTCTGTAGAAACCACATATTGTACTCGATTTTCTTTAAATTTGGCACAACATCTTATAATATTACTAGAAACACCTAATTTGATAAGGGTAAGATCGGTTCAGATTTAGATATAGCCCCCATATAAATGTCGCTCCCGATTTGAATTTTGCGCTCTAAAAACCATATATTGTACCCGATTTTCTTTAAATTTGGGAAAACATCTTATAATCCAACTAGAAACACTATGCAGAAATTGGGTAAGATCGGTTCAGATTTAGATATAGCCACCATACAAATGTCGCTCCCGATTTGACTTTTGCCGCTTTAAAAGCCACATATTTTGCTCGATTTTCTTTAAATTTCGCACAACATCTAACTAAACAAAACTATGGTGAAAGTGGGTAAGATCGGTTCAGATTTAAATATAGCCCAAATTCAAATGTTGCACCCATAAGTTTAACCGATTTTGGCCAAACTATACATTTTATATTTCACCTATTTCGTTCCAAGTTTCAATATATCCTCATACAAATGTCCTTTCCGATACAAAATTTTTTGTCAAAAACATACATTTACAGGATACAAAAAACCTTCCCGTTTTCACTTTTTCACCGAATTGAATTGTATTCGGATTGAAAGTGGAGTGTATCATAGAGTCGGCCCCGCCCGACTTTAGCCTTTCCTTACTTGTTTTTGTTTTGGATTGACTACATTAAAAAAATATATTTTCCTGTAATATTACTGCACTTTTACGAAAATCGACAGCCTCTGTAGAATGGAATACATGGTGGGGGGTATATAAAGTTAGGCCTGGCCGAACTTAACTCCGTTTTTACTTGTTTGTAATACAGCAGAACAATTTGGAGGCGCTTTTGTGGTGTGAGTCTTTGCATGATTACTTGCCAAACGATACTGAACAAAAATGACAAAACAGTTTCCTGTTAGTCATATGTGATCTATCAAAAAAGCCTATTCAAAAACAAACCTCACGGTGAATCACCCGATAAAAGAGAAGGACACAGATCATTTTGTTGAAATATAGTTATAGGAATCAAGGATTTAGTATATCCTTGCTTCGCCCTTTGCCTTACCCTAAACATTTTTGAAATTGCAGATTACTCTTAATTTTAAAAAAGTTGTTGCATTTTTATTTCCTCCGTTTTTAGCATTTTTATTTTGTTTTCCAGTTCTTCACATTCCTCAACTGCTACAATTAACAAAACAAAAAGTCGAGCAACTATATACACTTAACATTTTGAAACATTGTACGAACTGGCTGATGATGAGGCATAGGATGAAGTTAGATATCCGGAATATAATGACAAAAGAGATGAACATGAAGTTTCCTTCCATAATAAGGACGTTACTTTTGCTGCTGCCATTCAGTGAATATGCAAGTGATTGTATTTATTATGACTATGCGGAAAACGTAACTCTTAAAGAAGTTAACAATTAAACTTTTCGTGTTAAATTAAAAAATATTTTATGCCGCTTCCATTGCATCAAATTTTCTATTTCAATGAAATGAGTTTAATGGTAGATGATAATGAAGAATAACAAGTGGAATGGTATTTTTGCTTGCAGCTTATGAGATGTATAATTACAATAAATCCTATAACATGTTGTAAATAAAACTTCTTATTTGACCTTACACCAAAATACAATGATAGTCCAGCTAGTACCATAGGCGACACACACATTATTTTTTTCGCTTCGCGATGAGTCAGTGTGAACTAAGACCTCGCTTCCACACATTTTACAAATCATCACATCCGTATTAACTGAAGATAATTTTCTCTATTTCCGTTTTAAATGTAATGCCTTCATTGTCATTTGAAGACATGTTCTGTCTTATACAAGGTGGCGCAAAAGTAATCCTCCTATCAGAAAATGCTATAAATTTTGCGATTGGCCCCTAATGAGTTCTGTTTTGACATTTGTGTAGTAAACACATGCGAAATACGTCATTAAATATCATTTTTTATACACTCCACGAGAGTATTATGTCTTTGTGCATTTGTTTGTAACACCCAAAACGAAACGAGTTAGACCACCGTCTATTATACAGATCGCTTAGAATCACTTTCTGAGTCGATTTAGCAATGTCCGTCTGTCTGTCTGTCCATCTATTGTTGTAATCAAATTACAGGTCGCAATTATAGTCCGATCTTAACAAAACTTGGCACATGTAAGTTTTGTGGATCAAGGACGAAAGCTATTTAATTTGAAGCAAATCGGTTCAGAGTTAGATATAGCCCCCATACAAATATCGCTCCCGATTTGACTTTTTCCGCTCTAGAAACCACATATTAAGCTCGATTTGCTTCAAATTTGGCACAGTACCCTATAATTGAACTGGAAACAGCTATGATGAAAATCGGTCAGATCGATTCAGATTTAGATATAGGGCCCATACCAATGTCGCTCCCGATTTGACTTTTTCCGCTCTAGAACCCACATATTTCACTCGATTTGCTTCAAATTTCGCACAGTACCCTATAATTGAACTGGAAACAGCTATGGTGATAATCGGTTAGATCGGTTCAGATTTAGATATAGCCCCCATACCAATGTCGCTCCCGATTTGACTTTTTTCCGCTTAGAAACCGCATATTGTTCCTGATTTCTTTAAATTTGGCACAACATCTTATAATTCAACTAAAAACACCCATGGTGAATGTGGGTAAGATCGGTTCAGATTTAGATATAAATTTTTCTATTTTATATATATGACAAATGTTGCTCCAAATGTTAAACCGATTTTGGCCAAACTTTACATATTATATTTCTTCTATAAACATACATAGGGAATGCGGGTCATCGTTCAATGTTCAATGATTCATGCAGATGTCCTTTCCGATTTAAATTTTTTTGTCAAACACATATATTTACAGGATACAAAATCCTTCCGATTTCACTTTTTTACAGAATTGAATTATAATAGGATAGAAGTGGAGTGTATCATATAGTCGGCTCCGTCCGACTTTAGCCTTTCCTTACTTGTTTTAAATTACAGCCAAAAAACATCGGAAGGTTATTTTTGCGCCACCTTGTACTTATTGTCACTTACGACTTGTTCCATAGATTAACAACATTGTTAGTAATGATGTCAAACTCCCACTACCATTCCCTTTCTGGTACCTCCCACACAAATGACCCATATTTCTATGCCAAATTAAATCTAATGTAACTTCCACATGGATCTTTATAATCACTTTAAGGGTACTAAATATTGCGGGGTATGCCACGCCCGTTCCAGTACCTTCCACACAAATCACCCTAAACTACGTAAAATTAAAGGATCATCGGAATACTGTGAAATTTGATATTTGGTAATGCTTTTATAGACGTTACATTCGTGTGGAAGATGGGCGATATCGCCACACACCTTCTGGTACCTCCCACAGAAATTGCCATAAACTTTGGTTACAATAAAACCGATATAACATCCATACAGGTAGTCAAAATCATTTGCAATTTGATATTTGAAAATGTTTTTATAATCACTTCAAACATAAAAATATTTACACCTTAGCCACGCCCATTCTGGCACCTCCCACCCTATTGTCTCAATCCTAGGTACAATTAAATGCTTCATTACTCCTTTATGACTTCATACTAGATCATGTTTTTACAATTATTAACAAATGTGGAAGCTGGGTCCAATTGGCACAAACATCTAGTACCTCCCACAAATATACTCCGA
Source organism: Polietes domitor (assembly GCA_947397865.1). Lineage (NCBI taxonomy): Eukaryota > Metazoa > Arthropoda > Insecta > Diptera > Muscidae > Polietes > Polietes domitor. Next base: position 60,599 of record CANDYM010000719.1, read on the forward strand.
CGCTAAGCAAAATTTAAGTCCTTGCATGCACATATTCTCTGAGAGTCAGGGTTAAGCCAACTGACGTTTTCTTGCTTGTTTTCTTAATATTGTATGTGTTTTAACTTATTTTATACTCTACAAAACATCAAAATTTTAAAGTGGGGTGACAACTGGTTCAGAAATTTTCCGAAATGACGAAATTGTAATTCTTACTGTTGTTACGATTCTCGTTGCTGATTTAAGAGTGATTTTTTTGAGGTTAGGATTTTCATGCATTAGTATTTGACAGATCACGTGGGATTTCAGACATGGTGTCAAAGAGAAAGATGCTCGGTATGCTTTGACATTTCATCATGAATAGACTTACTAACGAGCAACGATTGCAAATCATTGAATTTTATTATCAAAATGCGTGCTCTGTTAAGAAAGTTCAGAAAGAAAGAAATTGTGTTCAGCGACGAAGCTCATTTTTGGCTCAATGGGTACGTAAATAGGCAGAATTGTCGATTTTGGAGTGAATATCAGCCAGAAGCATTGCAAGAGCTACCAATGCATCCAGAAAAAGTCACAGTTTGGTGCGGTTTATGGGCTGGTGGCATCATTGGACCGTACTTCTTCAAAGATGATGCGAATCGTAACGTAACTGTGAATGGTGAGCGCTACCGTGAGATGATATCCAACTTGCCCAAAATGGAAGAACTGAACTTGGTTGACATGTGGTTTCAACAAGATGGCGCTACATGCCACACAGCTCGCGATTCTATGGCCATTTTGAGGGAAAACTTCGGAGAACAATTCATCTCAAGAAATGGACCGGTAAGTTGGCCACCAAGATCATGCGATTTGACGCCTTTAGACTATTTTTTGTGGGGCTACGTCAAGTCTAAAGTCTACAGAAATAAGCCAGCAACTATTCCAGCTTTGGAAGACAACATTTCCGAAGAAATTCGGGCTATTCCGGCCGAAATGCTCGAAAAAGTTGCCCAAAATTGGACTTTCCGAATGGACCACCTAAGACGCAGCCGCGGTCAACATTTAAATGAAATTATCTTCAAAAAGTAAATGTCATGGACCAATCTAACGTTTCAAATAAAGAACCGATGAGATTTTGCAAATTTTATGCGTTTTTTTTAAAAAAAAAAGTTATCAAGCTCTTAAAAAATCACCCTTTATAATAACCAAAATATTTTTTTTTTCATATTTGTGATTGTATTGCGCAAGATGTATATCTTGTAATCACAAATATGAAAAAAAATTGTTTCAGAAACTTAGAAAATAGGAGGTAGTTTCATATAAAAGTAATGATTGAGTCATTATCAGTCTAGCCATAGTCAATATATATTATATTCACAGTATTCGCTACATTCATTCGAAAGGACCTTAAGTCTTATAGTTTGAGTAAAATCAGAGTCACTGAAGCCAATCTTGCTAACGACAGTGGCAGAACGCCTGGCTCACATGAATGGAGATATTTGGTCCAAGATGAAATGAATGAAACATAAATTAAGTTATATGTATGTCTACCATGGTCCATATTTAATTGCCTCATATGAAAGTGAAAATATAAGAACAGTGCAATTTTTTGAAAAATATGGCTCGATATGAATTTCGAGTAAAAGTATTAACTGTAGTACTAACTTTTAAGAAAATGGTTAAAATACGTGTTTTCTAGAAAGAGAGTGGTATTTGCACTATATATAAATCTGAACCGATCTGAACCACTCTTAGCATAGATTTACTAGTTGGAATATAAGGCGTTTTCCCAAATTTGAAGGAAATTTGTTAAAATATGTGGTTTCTAGAGCCGAAATGGAGCTATATACAAATCTGAACCGATCTGACGACTTTCACCCTAGATGTTTCTAGTCGAAATATGAGCTGTTGTGTCAAATTGGAAGAAAATCTGTTAAAATATACTGTTTCTATAGCGGAAATAATCAAATCGGAGACAAAATTTATATGGGAGCTATATATAAATCTGAATCGATCCAGCCCATTTTTACCACAGCTGTCTCCAGCTGAAGTATAAGGTGTTTTGCCGGCTTTGAAACAAATCTGTTAAAATATGTGGTCTCTAGAACGGAAAGAGTCAAAAAGCAAGAGACATTTATATGGGAGCTATATCTAAATCTGAACCGATTTGCTTCAAATTAAATAGCGTTCGTCCCTATACCGAACAACTTCATTGTGCTAAATTTCATTTAGATCTGACAACAATTGCGACCTGATTACAAGAAAATATGGATAGACAGACGGAGGGACAGACGGGCATTGCTAAGTCCACTCAAAAAGTGGTTCTAATTCGATCGGTATAATAAATATATTTTTTCCTATTGGGTGTTACAAACAAATGCACAAAGACATAATATCCTAGTGGTGGGTATGACAAACGAATTCGGCTAGACTACCAACCACAAATATAACCTTTTTTGGTTTTAACCTATGGAGGAAGTGGAAAGGGAAAAGGAAACACCCAGAATATATGCATATGAAGGAAAACTATAACTATAAGCATTTCTTAAATTTATTGGCCGCTTCTTTGCGGCAAAAACGAAATATCACACAAAGATCAAAACAAAAGTGTCGTTTTTTGAAACACAAACACAATGTACCCTCATACATACTTACAAACATCTGAGAAGAAGCAGAAGGTATATATGACACACTCTTGCAGCTGAACAAAACTAGGAAAGGCAGAGAAGGAAGGGACACAGAAATACTCACAGGAAACGGAAAACTTTGGGATTGTTAGCGGCGTGCTATTTTGTTTTTAAAAATAAATTCCGGCACAAGTTGTCAAAGTTGGGACAAAACAAAAGGCGGAACAAAAGCCGGCATACAGTGGTTTGAAACGAAAAGGAAAGTTGAGGCAATAATATCACAAATTTCGCATCCTATAACATAGCTGATTTAATCGACTTGGTGTTAACGGTGAAAGTTCAAATGACAAAGAATTTTAGTTATGGATCGCAAAATATACTTTAGCAACGTTTTCCCGTTAACAAACAATTCACCATCCTTGTCTCCAACAGTGGAACTTCGTTCCTTATTGTTCCACAGAATGAAGCTTAGAAGTATCCCATTAAAATAACAAGACCATTTGAATGTCCGTCTAACTCTCTTTCCGTTTGTCTACCATCTATAAAAGTAAAGGTTATGAGTATTGTAGGAGCAATAAAAGTATTCTATTTTCCAGATTGTTTCGGTTCCAATTTTAATCAAATCTCAACATGGACGGAAAATATAGGCAATACGTTCTTGCATGTCATATCACTTTAACCCGAATGGTGCTGTCACACACAAAATTCGTTCACCAAAGTTTCTGTGTGGACCACTGATAACATGAAAGTTTGATCTCAAAATTCGAAAAAATAAACATACAAAAATCCTTCCTGTTTTCACTTTTTTACCGAATTGAATTATATTCGGAGAGAAAGTGGAGTGTATCATATAGTCGGCCCGCCCGACTTTAGCCTTTCCTTACTTCTTTCTTTTCGGGTAACTGGAACGACTACTGCAAAAAGTGGGAGGATAATAAAGAGTGATTTTTTTGAGGTTAGGATTTTCATGCATTAGTATTTGACAGATCACGTGGGATTTCAGACATGGTGTCAAAGAGAAAGATGCTCAGTATGCTTTGACATTTCATCATGAATAGACTTACTAACGAGCAACGCTTGCAAATCATTGAATTTTATTATCAAAATGCGTGCTCTGTTAAGAAAGTTCAGAAAGAAAGAAATTGTGTTCAGCGACGAAGCTCATTTTTGGCTCAATGGGTACGTAAATAGGCAGAATTGTCGATTTTGGAGTGAATATCAGCCAGAAGCATTGCAAGAGCTACCAATGCATCCAGAAAAAGTCACAGTTTTGTGCGGTTTATGGGCTGGTGGCATCATTGGACCGTACTTCTTCAAAGATGATGCGAATCGTAACGTAACTGTGAATGGTGAGCGCTACCGTGAGATGATATCCAACTTTTTTTTGCCCAAAATGGAAGAACTGAACTTGGTTGACATGTGGTTTCAACAAGATGGCGCTACATGCCACACAGCTCGCGATTCTATGGCCATTTTGAGGGAAAACTTCGGAGAACAATTCATCTCAAGAAATGGACCGGTAAGTTGGCCACCAAGATCATGCGATTTGACGCCTTTAGACTATTTTTTGTGGGGCTACGTCAAGTCTAAAGTCTACAGAAATAAGCCAGCAACTATTCCAGCTTTGGAAGACAACATTTCCGAAGAAATTCGGGCTATTCCGGCCGAAATGCTCGAAAAAGTTGCCCAAAATTGGACTTTCCGAATGGACCACCTAAGACGCAGCCGCGGTCAACATTTAAATGAAATTATCTTCAAAAAGTAAATGTCATGGACCAATCTAACGTTTCAAATAAAGAACCGATGAGATTTTGCAAATTTTATGCGTTTTTTAAAAAAAAAAGTTATCAAGCTCTTAAAAAATCACCCTTTATATGTTGGCCTGACTCCAGTTGTTGTTGTGTGTCTGTGAATGTTCTAAGATTCTTGACTTTTAAAGTTTTGCTATTTATTTCAATGCTACATGCAAATGGCTAAAGTTGGAAAAATAGTAAAAAAACAAACATTTACAAAGAATTTTTCTCGAAAAAGAGTAGGAAAAGTGAGCAAATAATAAAAGAAGTAAAGAAAAATATTTTGCCAAATGTGACCCTGTAAACTATGTCCAGTAAGAGGAACATGTAGAGTCACGATGTTTGTACTGTTAAATTGTTGTAGTTGTTATATAAGTTATGACCCAAAATTCTAAAATCCCAAACAAGAAGGTGTTTAGGTGATACGATTGATTGATTAATAAGAAACTGCCCACTAGATAGGGTCGATCCTCAACCGAAAAAGTTGGGTTTAGAACCCCCAGTTTTTAAGAGTAGTCTAAGACATTTTCAGAACATTTTTTGGTGCACCCTACTTTTAGTTTTTCTTACACTTTCAGATCGAAAGTTGAGTCAAAACAAAATGCAGTCTTTAAATGAGGAATCAGTATAAAAATGTCCTAAAGACCGGTGTCACAAAAAAATTTGTGTTTTGGACTTCTAATCATGACAACTCAACCATCTCGCAACGACAACTTTTATACATATTAGTTTTCAATATATTTTCAGTACAATGTGTCCATATTTTTAATAATGCTCTATTCGTAAAAGTGTCAAATGTCAGTCATTTCACTTCAGTCTTTTTAGCGTAAATGAATTTCCATAAAGAGGAAACAATGTCCTTCACACTACCACACAAATTATTCCAAAAACGCTTCTAAATATTGGTGATGCGTTCAACAACCGTCCATCCTGCTATTTGTAAATATTTAGTGCTTAATTAATATTTTATTGTTGAAGATTTTATAGTTTCGGTTTAATCATAAATAGAAAGGATTCCTTTATGTAATATAATAAAATGTTTTGAACATCCGGTAGAATCGAATGAAGACTAGGCACATACACATGTGCAATTTTATGATATGTTTCTATACATAACTGTCGTGTAATCAATATTAGGGTGAATCACGAAAAGAAATTTTTTGGAATTTCAACAATAATGTTTTTGGAAACTGAAATATATCTCCGGAATTTAGAGAACCATAATATGCTTTTCATCATTACTTACGTCAATGAAAGTGTTTGAATATCACTTTCAGTGTAAGAACTCAGGGAACATAACGACATTTCACGCTAGTATATCATCGGAGTCGTTTTTTATGTAAACTTATACCTCTAGGTTTCAATTTTATTTGGTTGGTTTTTGGCGCAATATATGTTTGATAAAATTCCACAAAGTGAAGTGTCATTGATATTAGACTTAGATTATGAAGTCTTCCCTAGCGTATGCTCGATGGTATAAATTAAGATATTGGCCAACATTACATTAAACAAACCTATAATTATGGAATGAACCATATCTAGTAGAGATTTCAAACCGTACAAAAAAATCGCATGAGTCCGATTTCTCAGAAAATCTCTCGAAATATTATTCAATAAAAGATGTTTTAAGATTTTAAAATTTGTATATGAGTCATTCCATGTTACATGACTCCGATTTTTCTGAAAATCTCAGGAAAAATTCTTCTTTAAAAGACATTTTATACGTCATAGGAAAATAAACTTAACATTTTATTTGTAGACTTTTACAAGTGTATATTCAAATCCTTGTATTTCGTAATTGGTTTTACCGAGTTTTCTATACCTTCTTTGAAAGGTCTTTAGGAGCACTTTAATCCCATTGAATAATTTATGACCATTCCGGTTACGTTGTACAAACCTTTCATTATTTTTATACCCTCCAACACAGGATGGGAGTTATACATAATTTATCATACTGATTGAAATATCGACCTAAGGCCCTATAAAGTCTATATACAAACAGTACCAACCAAATGATCGCAGCTAGGAAGTTATTTTAAACAACTTCCAAAAATGTCGACAATATGGTAATATCCCGTAAATTTTTACGAATGGCATTTTCACAAGTGAATGGGAACGAATTTTTAGTATGGGGTCACAGAGGTAAGGTGTCCGCTTTGCACCCAGAAGGTCTCGGGTTCGAATTTAATTTTGTATAATTTTAACAATATATAATTGTTGCCCAAAAAAATACAAATTTATTGCTTTTTTTAATTTTTTATTATTATTTATTAACATAATATCAATAAAAATAAGTAGTGTTAATCTTTTAAACTTTAATTATTCATTTATAGATTATGTAGCCAATATTTGAGGTAAAGGTAAACATTTGGAAGGATGGCCACTGTAGTCATTAAATACAGGTAGGTTAGACCCATTGTTAATTATACCGATCGACATGGAATCACTATTTGAATCGATTCAGCCATGTCCGTCTGTCCATCTATTCTTGTAATCAAAGTACAGGTCGCAGTTATTGTTAGTTCTTGGTCAGTTTTGCGGCCCAAGCACGAACCCTATTTAATTTGAAGCAAATCGGTTTAGATTAGGTATAGCCCCCATGTAAATGTCGCTCCCGATTTTACTAGACGCTCTAGAAACCACATATATCGATTAGCTTCAAATTTAGCACAGTACCTAACAATTATACTAGAAACATCTGGGGTAAAATTTAAATACAAATTTCGCTGCCGATTTTACTTTTTCTCCTCTAGAAATCACATATTTTAACAGATTTTTTTTAACTTATATTTGAACGAGAAACATCTATGAGGAAAGTGGATCAGATCGGTTCAGATTTAGATACAGCGCCCATATAAATTTCGGCCACCATTTAACTTTTTGCGCTCTAGAGATCACATATTTTAACCGATTTTTTTTCAAAATTGCCACAAAGCCTTATATTTGAACTAGAAATATCAGTGGTGAAAGTGGGTCAGATCGGTTCAGATTTAGATATAGCTCTCATATAAACTTCGACCTCCATTTAGCTTTTTGCGCTCTAGAAACCACTTACAATTTTCTTCAAATTTGTCATATCAACTTTTATTTCAACTGCAAAAATTATATTCGATATTGGCCTCATAAAAATGTCGCTTCCGATTATGCTTTTTCCGCTTTCTAATTTGGCAAAAGACATTATATTTCTACTAGAAAAACCTATAGTGAAAGTGGGCCACATCTTTTCATGTTTTCATACAACCCTCATGCAGATGTAATTCCCGATTTAACTTTTTTCTTTCAAGGTATTAACAATTTCGATCTAATTTAGCAGATCGCGTTATATGTCAGCAGGAAATGTACATTATGAAACTAGATCACATCGGTTCGTGACATAGTACCCATGCAAAATTCGATCCCGATTTCACTTTCCCCGAATTCAATTTTAATGGCGTTTAAAGTGGAGAGTAGCATATAGTCGGCCCCGCCCTACTTTAGCCTTTCCTTACTTGTTTATTTTAAATTTCGAAAACTTTGTACATTGCCTTCGTAGCCTACACTTTACAAGTGCACATCTGCGTGTACAAACTTTCCTGTAAACGTGAACAGAGTTGCTGTTTGCAAGCATTTGAAAAATTGCAAAATGAATAATTTAGGTTTTTTTGTTGTGTGGAAAGAAGACTCGGTAGGTGAGAAGGAAATGGTGGATCTGTCGAACTTTTTGAATTTTATGAGCTGCTCTAAATTTTTGCGAAATTTCATGTATGGTGGTCCCTAACAATAATATTTATAATCTAACAAACAATATTTGAAGCAGCTAATGGCACTCTATGGATTTGAAATTTTGAAAAGAGAAAGTACGCAGTACCGGCAATCATTGCTGAGAAACGTATAGGAGTGTGGTCCTGTTGTGAAGTTGTGACGCAAAAAAACACTACAAAATACATTTCAAATTTTATTATCACCAAAAAGTATTGTCATCTAGACGTATTGTTGTAAATTAATCTTTGCACACGCAAAACCCACCCGGGTGGGATTTCCATTTTTCAAACATGGATAACTCAACGAATTACCATTAAATCGAAAATAGATTTTGGTTCAGTTACTACATTTTTGTAATTGTTGTTTGTGTTTTTCACTTAGGTTTTCTTCTTTTGTCCACACAACTTCGGAATGTTGGCGTAAATACGTCAGTTCCAACGCAACAAATATGCGCTAAAACCTTTGGGCGAGCGAAGGTTAGAGATAAAAGTAATATGTGAATAATATACCTTTGATATAAAGGGTGGTTAAATTGTAAGGGCCGATGTTGAATGTGAACCACACCTAAACATCAAGTTTTTTTCTGCATTTAATTTGACATTCCTCAATTGCAGTCTAAGACTAACTCAATTTGAACCATGGAAAGATACACAATCGAGCAACGCGTTAAAGTTATTCAGGCTTTTTATGAAAATGGACGTTCAAATCAAAATGCATATCGTGTACTTCGTGATTTTGTCGGTCAATTTAATCGTCTAAATGTACGTACAACGGAAAAATCGTTTCTCGCGATCTAGACAACGGATCAGAATGAATTTTTGTTTGTGTATTACGAATTATTATTAAGAACCAATGTCGCTTGCAACATATATGTAGCCAGTCGCGAAAATCGCTACAATTGTTGAAAAATCCAAAATTCGCGGTCGCAATTGCTTATATTTAAACTTTCTCTGTTCAGGATTCTGAAACAAATATTCCGAATGAAGTGAGCAATCTTATGCCATAAAAATACTTTGGTATTCTCAATATGATAAAAAGTTACGCGGGTTTTTTAAAGATACTTTTCACAATTTTTGACTTTACAGCCACTATTTATCCTATTTCAGCCTGATAACTTGGAAATCAAAATGCTATTAACCCCAAAAGGTGGAATCTGATAATGCCCTAAATCTAGAAAAATGCTTTAAACAAAATCGTTGTAGCGAATTACAACCTTCGGTTATATGCTGCTCCATTTTTGAACTATATTATTTATATTATTTTTATGTTCATAGCAGTCACAAATTAACGTGCCAAATCAGAAAAAAATTAAAAAAAATGGCTTTAGAAAAAAAATTTCTTCTCCAAATTTATTTGACAGACGACATCCAAATCTGAGAATAGTTTAGCATCAAAAACTCATTTTCGAGAAAATGGTACATATCCACTTACGGATATAAGCCCTCGATATATAAAAGTATTTTAATGTATATGCCATAAATATATCACTATTTTGGCAGTGGTTGGCATTACTTTCTTTATTGTATTCCTCAATGTATACTTTCGAATTTTATTATGTGTTCATGTATTGACGTATTCCAGTATTATACTTCGGATATTTCAATATCAATTACATGTGTTACCGCCACCTACAAAATCTTCATAAATATTTTTATACTTATTGTACAGTACAACAATCTCATAGATTGTCAAATATTATTATTATAAAACTTAACGAAAAGTGTTAAATTGTCAAGTAGCGTCCTCTAGAATCCGCCATTTCTTTGTAATTTACTAAAAAGATTGGTTGAATAACGCGGTGCTCTGGGACTTAAATGGTTAAATAATTAAATCACATTTTCTAGCAGTTTTCGCACTAAAAAGTAACTTTGAATTACTAGATTATTTTATTATAAAATTCCTAATTGAATTGTATTTTATAGGAATTTTAATATAAGCACGAATTGTTTCAATAAATATTATTTTCTAAGAAACAAGGAGTACTTTATTCAAGATCCAGCGGGAATTGCTAGCGTGGGTAAATCGCCTTCCAACAACATGAGTATATATTGAAATAATAATTGAAATAATAAACTTGTCTCTGTCACAACGGTTTGGTTTGAGCTGAAATAACCAAACCCGAAACTTTCTCAAAATTTTTGGGCAAATACAACACGTACCTCAACCAAGCCATGAAGACAATTGGACGTTTAAGGATGCACGTTGTTAACCACTCCATACTCCCTTTGAGTATGACGTTTTCGATGTTGTTGCATCGGCAACAAATTGCTTCCCTTTTGTTTTCACCACAAGAACGAAAACAATATTCTTGCAAAAGATAGAAAACATGTTAACAAGGCCTTGTTGGTTATCACATCGTGATAACATCGCAATCGTTTGTTCTTGTTTTCCTTTAGTTTATGTTCATATCCTTTTCGAATGATTCTTCGTTGGTGTCTGTGCTCGCTAGAAGAAAACAATTTTCTCAATTTCATAAACATTTCTAGCACAAAAGTCTGCTAGAAATGAATCAGGAAGATGGATAGTTATTGAGCAGTTCTTTGTCAGACAGTTTCATTTGAATGATGAAACAATTCTGGTATGGAAATTGGCAAACGTTTGATGGCCTTTGATAAATGAGAGCAGTCAACTGAGGGTGACTATGTTTGGAAACCCACAACTGACGATGGATAGAAAGTTTGTAGCCAAGAAGTACTTAACTCTGCTACTGTTGCTTAACGTTGGATCCGTTTCTGTGGCCGCTCTCACGGGAGCGTCAATTAGTGTCTTAAGGCACCGTTTTAATTAATATCAATTCCTTAAAACTCTTCCTCAATCCAAAAACAACGACCCTTTCATTCTGCATTCCAGCAAATTCTTCACACTGCACCACAAAATGCAAGAACGCACAAAACAAATATCAGACATGAGATTTTCCAAATGAAAATTTTGTTAAAGGAAATGAAAACTATGAGTTTTATTGTTTACCATATGGTAACCGTACATGATAGTCTTTCCAAACATAACAGATGCACCTTGAAACAAACCGGCATATGATGTTGAACATTTTCGAAATATGTTTATTAATCATCATTAGAAACAAGTATGGGTATGAATCCTAAGAAAGAGGGAATAATTATAGAGATTTGAAATTTTGTGTATTTCTTGTCTATATTGGGAATTATCAACAACAAGTGGAATTGAAATTCAAATTGCTATTGAAGCTATATAAATGTTCGTAAAATATAGAAAAGTAGTAGATGTCGATGAAATATGTACTAATAACACTTTCCAAAAGCATTTATGAACAGAATAGCGACCTGGTTTTTTATAGAGCGTGAATGAAACAAATGTTGTAAATTAATGTCGGAGGAAATTCTTATTGTCAGAACTATATTGATGCAATTTTTCTGCAAATGTAAATCCGGTTACAGTTTCATTTATTTCTTTGGATTTTTGAATAGGAATTGCAGGCTGCAGTGCAATTTGGATTTACAACATCTATGAGTTAAATTTAGTTAGTAGAATTTCGGAGTTACTGCACTACAAATCTAGTCAAAATATGTATTTTTAGGTACAGTCCTTTAAGAAATCCTTATTCGGTCAATGGATTGCCGTTCGAATTTTATTGTTTTAATCTGTGCCGACTGATGAATTGTTCAAAGATCAGTTCTTTTACTATAATTAAATTTCTTTGTAAAACGTATTGTCTTTTACGAGTGGTTATAAATAGAAAGAAATATGTCTTTTGGTCACCGGACCATGACTGAAACCTTGTAAAATTCATATACATATTGATAACTTCTTTATTTGTTTCATCTTTAAAAAATTCGTTTGTCACAAACATGTAATAACATATGCACCCTCGGAATATTCTTTGATGTCATTTAGCTCTATAGAAATGTGAGTTAAATAGCCCATCCTTTATGTACATATTATGGAAGTATAGATAGTAGTCACAGACTATGCTACACAAAGTTCAGTGACACTATCTCTATGAATGAAAATATGTGAAGCCGTAATAAATGACAACATAGTCTTAAAAGAATATGTGAATAGGCAACACCATCTGTATAAGCCTTAGGGGAATGTTGAATGAGTAACCTAGTTTTTGAAATTATGTGTTGTAATATGATAGTAATTAGATGATAGTAATAGAAGATGTTTTGTAAACTACGAAGGGAATTAGAAAATTTTAAATGTGTTAGTGGATAGTTTGATATCAATAAATGTCAAGAGAGTTTTCCTCATTACATATGATTAATTTAGCTCTACATCAAAATCGCATTTTTTTTGGCACAGAACCACTTCATTGTCCACTTGTATTATTGCTTTGTGTGATAGCGAAAATATAAAAAGAGGTTAAAACTTTGATAGAAAAATACATTGACAAATAGTTAATATTAATCATACGCACTGCAGTTATCAGTTAAAAGCAATCATCCGAATCTGAGGACATTTTATTGCTAGTTGCGATTCAATCTCCGCTGTTCGATTCGAACATTAAAAGTCATATTAAAAAAATGCATCTCTCCTTTATAAATATAAAAGAGAGTGGCGTTAGTTACTACGCTTATAACTCAAGAACGCATGGACCGATTTCGATGATTCGCACCAATTCAGATTGGTCGCCGGCCAAACAAGAAGAATACCCAAGAAAATTCCCGAAATATCCCCGATTTTTATGGAGTGATTTTACGATGCCATCTTCATGATAGATGACGTTTATGTTTACGGTGCATTGAAGTTCACTGAAGAAACGCCTGGATTGTGCTGTCTCAGTGGCAAGGTTACCACCACTGTCTTTACCACCAGAGCCATTACTTCATGACGAAAGACCAGAATCACTTCATTTTCTATCGAACATTCAGAAATAAAACGGATGCTTTCAAATATTATTGATGAGCGCAGATTCAATCCAAGGTCGGTGCAATGAAATCACCAAGAAGGTTAGCGCAATGAACTTTTGCGCGTACCGTTTGATGATTCCGAGAAACGGAGCGCCAATTTGGCGTATATTCTCTATTGGACTGTTATTCATTTGGAGAACGGTCAACGAGTTTATTTCACTGCAGCAAATGCTGCTCAACGTACTCAAAACCCACCAGCGACAATATTGACCAGTTTCTGCTCGAAAATTTCAACGTCGAAAGCAAGGCGTTGTAGTTCCTGGTCATTCGGATTTGCGTTCTACTGAAGGTCTTTGCCGTATTTATACAGTTCATCCAAAGAATGATGAATGCTTGTACTTGTGACTCATCAATTGAGTCACTTCGAAATATCCATGGTGTAGTGTTGCCAACATTTCGTGCTGCGTGTCAGGAGCTCAATTTGCTTGAAAGCTATACGCATTGGGATACGACAATCGCTGAAGCAACTGTTTCTGCATTGCCAAGTAAAATACGCATATTATTTGCGATCATTATTGCCACATGTTTTCCATCAAATCCACGTGAATTTTGGGAGATGTACAAGGATGATATGTCAGAAGACACTTTGCATCGAGTTTGTGTCCTTTCAGAGAATCCCCATTTTGAGATGAATGAAGAGATGCACAACCAGGCTTTGGTTTTGATAGAAGGCATGTATTACCTCATGTGCAGCAGTTTGTTAGTCTGGAATGTCATTGCCAGATCGTCGACCATACGACCATTTCGAACTAGAATTGCAGAGTGAACGTGAATGCGACACAAACACATTAAGCCAATTGGTTCGAACAATAGGCAAAGAACAAGGATGTGGATCACTTAAACTGAACAATTCAAAATCAAATCGTTGATTCATTGCATTCCTTCAAATCTATCGACTGCGTAACAAACGAAGACGAAGCAAGCAACTATACAAATGAGTTTTTGAATTCATTGGATGTGCCCGGATTTGCACCACACAATTTACAATTTAATATTGTTTCAGTTGTCATGATGCCTTGAAATATCAATCAACCAAAATTATGCAACCGAACGCATTTAGCGGTCACAAAACTCATGAGCAATGTGATTCACGCAAGAATACTAAAAGAAAAGTTTAAAGGTGAGGAAGTTCTCATTCCGAGAATTCCAATGATTCCAACCGATATGCCATTCGAGTTTAAGCGAATCCAATTTTCAATTCGTCTCGCATTCGCACCTGACAACAAAAAAAAAATATTGTTTATCACAGAGTGATTCCACGAGGGAATACTATTTAAATTCGACACCATCCAGCAAATTTATGCAAAAAAAATATATTGCAATGGACAATTGACCACAGATTTTCAGCAATTTGAAATGACGTAGGACAATGCCTGTGAGACGAAGTTCTCCGGGTCCACTATAATGAATAACACTAACATTCTCATAATTGTGCATATACTTTTTATAATTTAATAGTTCGTATACTATTCACATTTTTTTTCAAATAAATGTGAATTACCTGCACCGATAAATAAATAAAATTTGAAGGCAAATAACGTTTGCCGTTTGTCAGCTAGTTATATATGAAAAATGTGGGATTACAGGTAAATTTTGGTATGAATGTGTCATCAGTTTCATCTGTCAGCAAAAAATATATCCCTGCGTGATCACCCCGTCCACCTCGACGATAGTGGTAATATTCTGCAACCCATATTTTTAGACACTTTTTTAATTAAGTTTTAGAAATATTAAAATAAAATTAAAAGAATAATCACGAGAAAATATTGCCAATATATGTGATTTGCATGTATGCGTGACTGCACATATGTGTAAACTTGACTATTCGAAATTTCCAACACTGGCGCTTATCCTATATATATGACTGACTATGACACTTGAATGAAATTATTCATTCTTTATGTTATATTTGGCGCTCATGAGTTTTGAGAAGACTAATTTAGTTATGATTTTCTTTTATAGAGTGTTTTAGTATGAATTAAAATTTGGTAAAGAATTACCAAGGGGTGATTATGATTATATGTTTGATGCCACACAGAAAGCATTGGTATGTACAGGGCCGTGCGCAGGGGGGGGGGGGTTTTGGGGGTTCAAACCCCCCCCAGAGAGGTTTCGAACATATACTTTTTAAAACCTTCTAGACTTTCTGAAGCAGTAAAATATAGAATTTTTAAGATTTTTTTTAAAATAACTCGTCTGAAATGGTAATTTTGCAGTAAAATCATGAAAACACGAAAAGTACATAGAAAAATCGTGGACACTTTCTTGAATTTCGGACAAAGGTTATGAAAAATACAAACAAACTAAACGAATTGTGCCAATTTCAAGATTGTGTAGTACTAATTTCGCTAATGGACACCCAATTGTTCGGAAAATTTTCATTTTTATTAACCGATACCACTTCTTGACATTCGACTTGAGCTATATCTTATGAACTTTTAATTATGTACTGCAATAAAAGTTTGGAAATTTAATAACAAAATCGTTTAGTAATTTTAAAAAAGTGTAGATAAGAATCATAATGAAATCTAAAATATTCTTAATAAAAGCAAATAATTCAAACCCCCCCCAGAGAGGTTTCGAACATATACTTTTTAAAACCTTCTAGACTTTCTGAAGCAATAAAATATAGAATTTTTAAGATTTTTTTAAAATATCTCGTCTGAAATGGTAATTTTGCAGTAAAATCATGAAAACACGAAAAATACATAGAAAAATCGTGGTCTCTTTCTTGAATTTCGGACAAAGGTTATGAAAAATACAAACAAACTAAACGAATTGTGCCAATTTCAAGATTGTGTAGTACTAATTTCGCTAATGGACACCCAATTGTTCGGAAAATTTTCATTTTTATTAACCGATACCACTTCTTGACATTCGACTTGAGCTATATCTTATGAACTTTTAATTATGTACTGCAATAAAAGTTTGGAAATTTAATAACAAAATCGTTTAGTAATTTTAAAAAAGTGTAGATAAGAATCATAATGAAATCTATAATATTCTTAATAAAAGCAAATAATTTTTTTGATGCTTGTAGAGCGCTAGAGCGATGTAACATTTGCGATTGGACATTTTTATGGAGCTGTATCTAAATATGAACCGATGTGTCCTATTTTCATCACAGATGCAACAACAACGTTTTCTGTTACTTCCAATGTTTTGGGAGTTTGCAATTATAATACAAATCCATTTCGACAAATGAAGAAATGAGTCTTAACTTACTAAAATTTTTGTTATATTTATCACTTATGTCTAATATTTTTCAGAGTTAGTATTTTTTGTACATATGTAGCAAGTATTAGTCAAAAGAGAAACAACAAATTCAGTAACTTGGATCTACGTAGGAAAACGATGCTCTAAAATACCAGTTATTTGGTTTTTTGGAATTAAAATGTCTAGTTGTTTCTTCTTGCATTTCATCGAATACAAAAAACTGTATTTGTTAATTGAATTTATACATGTTTAAGATTATAAAAATGAAGAAACATTTCCAAATATTTTTTATTTAATCGGAATATGCGTATAAAGATTTTGAGTAAACATCCTGTTACTCATGTCCTATATCAATTAAAACCCCCAAAACTCTGTAGACATCCTATTTAGACCCATACTTTGTCAAAAAGCATATCCAATTTTCTGCATTTATCATAGAAAAAATGCGGGACTGAAGGGTTTATCGCAGAGGAATTTTATCGTTTTTTTGTGTAATATTTCTTCAAAATATATATCGAGGGTTTATATTCAAAAGTGGATATGAACCATTTGCTCGAAAATGAGTTTTTGATGCCCAACTATTCTCAGATTTGGATGTCATCTGGAAAATTTGGAAAAGATTTTTTCTAAAGCCATTTTTTTATTTCTGATTTGGCTATCCTCTCGCACGTTAGTTTGTGACTGCATAAGTGGCAATGAACATAAAAATAATAGAAACAAAATATGTCAACAATGGAGAGCATAAAACCGAAGGATATAATTCGCTACAACGATTTTGTTTAAAACATTTTTCTAGATTTAGGGCATATCGTACTATCAAATTCCATCATTTCGCGTTAATAGCATTTTGATTCCCAAGTTATCAGGCTAAAATAGGAAAAATGGTGGCTGTAAAGTCAAAAATTGTGAAAAGTATATTTAGAAAAACCGCCGTAACTTTTTATTATATTGAGAATACCAAAATATTTCTTTGGCATGTTATTGCTGACTTCATGGGGAATACTTGTGTATGAATAGTTTCAGAATTATGAATGAAGAAAGTTAAAATATAAGGAATTGCAACGGCGAATTTTGGATTTTTCATCAATTGCAGCGATTTTCGCGACTGGCTACATATATGTTACAATCGACCAATCTGACGGATGAAGCTGGAATCTTTAAATTCGATGTGTACATCACAGAAAAAGCGTTTTCTATACAACATTGTCAAGATTTCATGCAACAAGTTATGGAGTTTACAATAAATCTTATTCTTATTTCAACATTCATAGTGCTCAATTTTAAACGTGCAAAAGTGGCTATGAACCATGAAACCACGAATAATAGGAAATTTCGAAAACTTTTTAATCGTAGCAATTAGTAATCCTCTTTAGATTAAACTGTAGAAGAGCGATTAATAATTTCTCTTCAAATTAAGGAGAAAATCAGTTTTTTCGCTCTCCTGAAAATTTATGTTTTTTTCATAGCCACTTATGAATATAAGCCCTCGATAAAATAGCAGCGATTGTCTGCTGTCTATCAGCAGGCACTTTCTGCTATTACAGCAGTTTTCTGCAATCTTACATCACCATTCACACTGCTAAAGAGTTTGCAGTCTGCTAAAATTTGCTGTTGTTAATTAAAATATAAAAATAGATAAGCGTTCATAAGCGAGTTTAGCTCGAATTTTCTTTTATATTACCTTGGGACAAAATGCGCAAATGGCTGTTTACCATCTCAGCAGATACAAGTCTGCTGTCTCTTTTTTAACAGCAGAAAATCTGCTCTTTCAGTAGACTTTCTGCTTTCTTTTACTGACATATTCCTTTGAATGTACTGATAGATGGATTACTGAAATGCAATTTTGCTGACAATGAGAAAAGTAAAAAAATCTGAAATTTTTTGTATGGAAAAAATTAAAATTTACTTTAACTTAAAAATGTATTTTTTCCTAAAATGAAGTTAAAATGTTTACTGAAATTTATGCCGAGTTCTTCATACATTTAGGTATTAATGAATTTATAAAAAACATTTGAAATTGTTAAAAAATCTTGAATATTAATCTAAGAAGCAATTCTCGTTCGTTTGCAGAGACTTATTTCTTAAATACTTTATGAATTATTCTAAACAACCACTGCGAAGGCGCCTATTTTGCCTTCGTAACAATCATGGAGTAATAGCTCAACTCTTTATGGCAGAGGTATCATGAAACTTTTGAGAAATATTTCATGTTGTCATTTTTTGTATCAGTTTTGCATACTCTGAATCAAAACTATTTGTTTGATTTTTTAGTTAAAAAGAACTTATTTTAATTTCACATTTTTTCTTGTATAAAATAAAATTTTCCTCAGTTTAAGTTAAAAATTTACTCGTTTTGAGGAAAAAATCAGCAAAATTGCCCTCAGTTTGAGTAAAAATTTACTTGATTTGAAAACATTTACTAGGTTTTAGGAAATTTTTTTTTCAGCAAAATTTTACTAAAATTTACTTAGTTTTAGGAAAATTTTGCTTAAATTTAGTAAAAAATTACTTGTTTTTAGGAAAAATTTACGTAGATTTAGGAAAATTTCAGCAAAATTCTACTTGTTTAGTAAAAATGTACTTGGTTTCCTAAATTTTAGTTAATTTTAACTCATTATAGGGAAATTTTTTTTTGAGTGTAGATGAAAACCCCCCCCAGGGGAAAATACTGCGCACGGGCCTGGGTATGTAGATGGCAGGGCAGCAAGTCAAGTCTTGGCTTTGTACAGTGTCCAGCAAAAAAGCATCGACATCTAAATAGAACACGGAAGCTGCTAAACACGTCACGTATGGTCAGCCAGCCATGTTACATAATTTTAATAAGGGCAAGGGACTAGATTTGCACGGAGATGCTATTCAAAACTATCGAACCAATATACGTGGAAAGAAATGTTATTGGCCTTTGTGGTGCACTGCCTTGAATTCGACAGTTGTGTGAGTCCTTGGAAATTCCATTCCTTGATTGAAAAATACAAAGGCCAGAAACCTATGTGTCAAAAAGAATTCAAAATCTTTGTGACAGAAACTCTTCTTTTGTCCAAAAGGTAAAAACTTCCGAAGATAATGTCGATGAAACGGAATATTAACCACTAAATCTTCAAACAAGTAAGTAAGCTTCAGTCGGCCAAACCGACTGACATCAAAGAAAGCTTTGTCAACCTTACCGACGTCCTCTACACACCACTGGGGGGGGATGTGTATAAAGGTAATAAAATAAGACAACGATAGTATCAAACAAGCCTCCTACGAAAATGCCACGGTTGTTTCAAGATATAACCGTCGGTTTTTACCTCAAACCGAAAAATCGTTCATGTTGTTTTTCGCGGAAAATTTATGTCCCAGTTAATATTAATCATACGCTCTGAAGTCATCAGTTAATATCAAGCATACGCACCATTGGATACATACTTTAGATTTCAATGACGTGAGGATATGTAAAAATTTCTTTGCAGGTGGTCATTTGATAAAATTATTGGCGCGATTAGAAAACCCATTTCAAGGCAGTGCAAAATACCAGCTTTCTCGACATCGCTGTCATCCTCTATACATCAATGGAATTATGTGCCAGTGGTGTCTACATGTATTTTGGTTGTAGATAAAGGTAATAATCTAAGTGAAAGTGACCTACTTCTAGGCTCCTATGGAAATGTGGAATACTCTCTGAACGGCCCAACTGTTTGAACTTCAAACCATTCTTCTTAGGGGAAATATATGTCCCTTGCTGGCTTTCAGTATTGCATAACCACCACTAGGTGGTTATGTCTGGA
Organism: Polietes domitor; assembly: GCA_947397865.1. Classification (NCBI taxonomy): domain Eukaryota; kingdom Metazoa; phylum Arthropoda; class Insecta; order Diptera; family Muscidae; genus Polietes; species Polietes domitor. The sequence goes on from CANDYM010000719.1 coordinate 80,587, forward strand.
CTTAGCACTATTGCTGATACCCTCCTCAATTTTAGTGATATATTGTGCAAATTATGATAATGGCTCCTGTTGTGTTAACAAGTAGGTACTTGGCTAAGGCCAATGTCGAGTTGGTCATACCAATAGCGAATAGCAATGGCGAATGGTTTTCCGAAAAGTCATTATACCCGCGTGTTGCAGACAAACCAGCAGACAGCGATGTAATGACAGTACCAGCAACAATACGTACAAACACCACAGCACAGTATGACTAAATGAGCGTCCACAACGAAGTCATGTAAAACCATTGTTTGGACAATTGATACACGCCGCATGTTTGCCTAACAAAACAGTCATTTCTTTCGAACTTCTAACTCTCATGCACCTACTCACATTCTATAGTCTCCACAAATGCGGTTTATTCGTGAGATTATAAGACCACCAACAACAACAAAGTTGTCGGTTGTTCCAAAACAATTTGCATGAGTTAATGCGGCCGGACCTGTGTAAACGAAAATTACATTATTTTTTAGATTTTAGTTTTAGCTTCCCAAATTCTGAATGGGATGATTAAAATGGTTTTAAAATTGATAAATTTGACCGTGATACTCTATTCCAATTTAGAATGAAATGAGACTTTAAAGAGATATTTTTCAATTTTAATGGGGAATTTTGTTGTAAGGCGACGGTTGCTTTAGCCTCACACTTATTTGCTAATAAGCAATATTGTCGCATTTGCTGGAAAACAATTTTGAGGCCGATGAATATCACAATTTTGTACGGTTTACCATCAAAGGACCTAATTTATGAATGATCTAGTAGTAATTTTGATAGAAGCAATGTCAACCAGTTTACATATTACTATTAGTAGCCTACTTTTAGTCGAGGAAATTTTTAATTTTGTTTCAAAATGTGTGGCCAATTTTTGGGATGCAATTAATATTTAACATGAAAACAAACTTAAAAAAATGTTTGTCTTTCTGAAGGTTTTGCTGCTTTTTGGAACATTTTTGTAACTTACGTTTTTGATGTCTATTTCTGGATAAGGTATATGACATGCTTGTCCTTAATCTTTTCATGGCATTTTATTTTGTTTTTGTTCCTTTTCTGGGCTATTTATACCCTCCACCAGGGTATTATGGCTTTGTGCATTTGTTTGTAACACCCAGAAGAAAACGAGTTAGACCCATCATTTATTATACAGATAGGCTTAGAATAACTTTCTGAGTCGATTTCCGTCTGTCCGTCTGTCCGTCTGTCTGTCTGTCCGTTTGTCCATCTATTGTTGTAATCAAATTACAGGTCGCAATTATAGTCCGATCTTAACAAAAATTGGCACAAGCAAGTTTTGTGGATCGAGGACGAACGCTATTTAATTTCAAGCAAATCCGTTCAGATTTAGATATAGCCCCGATACAAATGTCGTTCCTGATTTGACATTTTCCGCTCTAGACACCACATATTGTACCCGATTTTGTTTAAATTTGACACAACATCTTATTATCTAACTATAAACATCTGTAATAAAAGCCGGTAAGATCGGTTCAGATTTAGATATAGCCCCCGATTTGACTTTTTCCGTTCTAGAAAGCACATATAGTACCAAATTTTCTTAAAATTTGGCTTAACACCTTATAATCCAACTGGAAACACCTATGCTGAAAGTGGGTAATATCGGTTCAGATTTAGATATAGCCACCATACAAATGTTGCCCCCGATTTGTCTTTTTCCAATCTGGAAACCACATATTGTTTGCGATTTTCTTTAAATTTGGCACAACATCTTATAGTCCAACTAGAAACACCTGTGGCGAAACCGGGTTAAATCGGTTCAGATTTAGATATAGGTCCCATACTAAGTCGCTCCCGATTTGACATTTTCCGCTCTAGAAACCACATATTGTATCCGATTTTCTTTAAATTTGGCACAACATCTTATAATCTTATTAGAAACACCTATGCTGAAATTGGGTAAGATCGGTTCAGATTTAGATATAGCCCCCATATAAATGTCGCTCCCGATTTGACTTTTTCCGCTTTAAATGCCACAAATTGTACCTGATTTTCTTTAAATTTGGCACAACATCTTATAATCCAACTAGAAACACCTATGCAGAAATTGGGTAAGATCGGTTCAGATTTAGATATAGGCCCCATACAAATGTCGCTCCCGATTTGACTTTTGCTAATCTAAACTAAACAAAACTATGATGAAAGTGGGTAAGATCGGTTCAGATTCAAATATAGCCCAAATACAAATGTTGCTCCCAAAAGTTTAACCGATTTTGACCAAACTATACATTTTATATTTCACCTATTTCGTTCCAGGTTTCAATATATCCTCATACAAATATCCTTTCCGATTTAACATTTTTTGTCAAACACATACATTTACAGGATACAAAAAACCTTCCCATTTTCACTTTTTCATCGAATTGAATTGTATTCGGATAGAAAGTGGAGTGTATCATAGAGTCGGCCCCGCCCGACTTTAGCCTTTCCTTACTTGTTGTAACTTAAGTTTTTGATTTCTATTTCTAGATAATGTATATGACATGTTTGTCCTTAATCTTTTCATGGCATTTTATTTTGTTTTTGTTCCTTTTCTGGGCTATTTTTACACTGAATTCACTTCAAACACTTTGCAGTGTCTGTCAATTAGTTTTCGCTGAAATTGCACTACCTTGACAAAGACAGCACTCAATTCAAATTACAAATTAACTATTTATTTACCTTGAACCTTTCCGCAACAACAGAACAAAGTTCATCCCTAAATTATGCATTGTATTGTATGCCACATCAATGTTGAATGAAATTTAGGGCAAAAATCAAAACAGCCACAAACAAATGTTACAGGGGAGGAAGAGAAACAACTTTTCATTTTGCGGTTTATAATTGCAAAACTCATTCATCCTTGGTTTGTCAAACGTTACAACACAACGAAATAAAAATCACAAAAAAGTGAGAAGGTCCATGATTGTTCGGGAACGATTTGCGGGAAGTTTTGTTAAGCACGTATGAGTTACAATGACTTAACAGAGCTCCTGAGTTATGATTGATTTACAGTTGAATTATTGCGCTTTTAATAGGATAACAAATAAAGAAACAATTACAAGTCATCTGCGATTAGAAAGTTCGGTGCAGGTGCCAACAATTGATAGGTTCGCTTTCTGCATGGACAAAAGACAATCATTGCAATGATCGAAGTGTAACATTTAAAATTTCTTGTTTTATCATTATTTAGAGATTCTGGTATAAAGGATTCTTCCTTGTTATAAAGGGTTTGTTGACGTGCTAATACCACTAATAATCACGCTAATGTATATTTGCTGATTCCTTGAAGTGATTAGATTTTTTGCTATACTCTGTAATTTAATGCACATTCAGATAATATTAGTTCTATTTGGTCGACCATGATAGTGGTAGAATAAATACAAATTTTCTTAAAGTATATAGTGATTTATAGGGGTTTGTTCAACATGCTCCAAATAAAAATGTTAACAACTATAAATATTTGTTTTTGTAAATTATTCGTGGTATTTTCTTCCCATCATCGAGACTAGCTAGCACAACATTTTATATTGGAGTTTTTTTGACTGTTTTCCTAAATGTATTTCGGACATTTTTTTACTATACTTTTTAGGTACTTGATTGGAATCCACAAGGTTTTTAAATTTTAGAAAAAACCGGTCGGACCGTTTTTTCGGTTTTTTAAACAATAGAAAATCAATGGTTGGACGTTCCTGCTCAATATATAGGGCTTAATTTCGTTAAGAGTTTTAATTGCATCGATCTCCATTAAAGTGAAAGTAATTAAATCGAAGTCTAAAAGGGCGCGATTGCCGCGATATTTTTATAAACTTCTCAATTCTTTACTAACATCAATTATTTCAATTTTCGTAGCTTTACAGAGAATTTGTTAACCATATTTACAGTTTTTTACAGAAAATTAGTTAAGTTCCAAGCATTCTTAGTCAAATTAAGAACAAATGTTTCCCATATTTAATTCAAAGTAAACTTCATCTTCATTATCCCAATCATAGCTGATCATCCATTTATACAATACTAGCAGTACCCGCTGCTTCGCACGCGAAAAAAACAGTTATTTCTTAATTTTATCCGTCTTTGTTTTTGTATAGTATTTATTTAATTTTCTTTTGGTGGATATAGATAAAGCTAAAATAGTAATTTGGAAACCTCCTATTAGCCAGCACTCACACACAGTCAAAGGAATGTGCTTGTCGATATGCACTATTTTAGCTGAACTACTTCGTATGTATAATTTTTATAATTTTCTACCAAGTTTTGCACAAAATATTACAACCATTTATATCCTCGATCTCATGTTTCTAGATTCAGCCATCCAGTTTATAACTTTTTGCACTTCTTTCCCAAAAAGTACACATTTTAAAAATCACTATAGGTAACATGTATTTTTGCTTCCCCTAAAAATATGTACTTTATTTGGTAACACATTTATTCCTTGTTGTCCCATATCCCTCTTTTAAGTACAAATTTTTAAATATCCATTTATGTTCCGCGTTTACGTAATTAAAGGATTGTACAGCATTTTTATCCCTTTTCGTCCCGCGCACCCCATAAAAGTACAAATTTCGAAAAATCAAACTACTACGCTTCTATATGGTCAGAGGAATTTACACACTAAATTTCACGATTCTAGCTGTAATACTAAAGCTAGTACAATTTTTATCCCTTTTTGTCCCGCTTGCACCTTATGTTGCAAATCTACGTTGTCAGAGAAATTTAAACACAAAATGTCACGACTATAGCTGAAATATTTTAGTTGGTTCTATTTTCATCCCGCTCATTATTTATAAGTACAAAATTCTAGTTGCAAGAGGAACTTACACACCACATTTCACGACTATAGCTCCAATACATTAGTTGGTACTACTTTTATCCCTTGTTGCTCACCCCCTATAAGAAAATTTCGAAAAAATCCATTTAGATTGCGCTTTACACACAGTTTACACTCCAAATTTCCCGACTATAGCTGCAATTATTCAATTGGAACACTTTTTGTTCCGCCGACCCCCTAAAAAGTAAAAATTTCGAACAATCCAATTATACTGCGCTTCTACATGTGCAGAGGAATTTACATACCAAATATCATGATTCTAGCTGTAATACTTTAGTTGGTACTATTTTTATCCCTTTTTGCACCTCTCATCCCTAAAATGTACAAATTTTGAAAAATCCATTTATGTTGCGCGCCTATATGGTCGGAGAAATGTACACGCCAAATTTCACGATTCTAACTACAATATTTTAGTTGGTACAATTTGTATCCCTTTTTGTCCCGCACACCCATAATAAGTACAAATTTCGAAAATTTTATTTAGATTTGCACTTCTACGTTGTCAGAGGAATTTACATACCAAATTTCACGACTATAGCTGCAATACTTAAATTGGTACAACTTTTATCCCTTTTTTGCCGAAAAATCCAATTTTATTGCGCTTCTATATGGTCAGAGGAAATTACATACCAAATTTCACGATTCTAGCTGTAATACTTTAGTTGGTACCATTTTTATCCCTCTTTGTCCCGCTCGCCCCTTAAAAGTAAAAAATTTCGAAAAATCCAATTTTACTTCGTTTCTATATGGTCAGAGGAATTTACATACCAAATTTCACGATCCCTTTTTGTCCCGCTCGCCCTTAAAAGTACAAATTTCGAAAAATCAAACTACTGCGCTTCTATATGGTCAGAGGAATTTACACACTAAATTTCACGATTCTAGCAGTAATAATTTAGTTGGTACCATTTTTATCCCGCCTACCCCCTAAAAAGTACAAATTTCGAACAATCCAATTATACTGCGCTTCTACATGGTCAGAGGAATTTACATACCAAATTTCACGTTTCTAACTGTAATACTTTAGTTGGTACAATTTTTATCCCGCTCGCCCCCTAAAAATACAAATTTCGAATATCCAATTTTACTTCGTTTCTATATGGTCAGAGGAATTCACATACCAAATATCACGATTCTAGCTGTAATTCTTTAGTTGGTGCCATTTTTATCGCTTTTTGTCCCGCTCGCCGCTTAAAAGTACAAATTTCGAAAAATCCAATTTTACCTTGTTTCTATATGGTCAGAGGAATTTACATACCAAATTTCTCGATTCTAGCTGTAATACTTAAGTTGGTACCATTTTTATCCCTTTTTGTCGCCCCTTAAAAGTACAAATTTCGAAAAATCCAATTTTACTTCGTTTCTATATGGTCAGAGGAATTTACATACCAAATTTCACGATTCTAGCTGTAATGCTTTAATTGGTACCATTGTTATCCCTTTTGTCCCGCTCGCCCCTTAAAAGTACAAATTTCGAAAAATCCAATTTTACCTTGTTTCTATACGGTCAGAGGAATTTACATACCAAATTTCTCGATTCTAGCTGTAATACTTCAGTTGGTACCATTTTTATCCCTTTTTGTCGCCCCCTAAAAATACAAATTTCGAATATCCAATTTTACTTCGTTTCTATATGGTCAGAGTAATTCACATACCAAATATCATGATTCTAGCTGTAATTCTTTAGTTGGTACCATTTTATCCCTTTTTGTACCGCTCGCCCCTTAAAAGTACAAATTTGGAAAAATCCAATTTTACCTTGTTTCTATATGGTCAGAGGAATTTACATACCAAATTTCTCGATTCTAGCTGTAATACTTCAGTTGGTACCATTTTTATCCCTTTTTGTCGCCCCCTAAAAATACAAATTTCGAATATCCAATTTTACTTCGTTTCTATATGGTCAGAGTAATTCACATACCAAATATCACGATTCTAGCTGTAATTCTTTAGTTGGTACCATTTTATCCCTTTTTGTCCCGCTCGCCCCTTAAAAGTACAAATTTCGAAAAATCCAATTTTACCTTGTTTCTATATGGTCAGAGGAATTTACATACCAAATTTCTCGATTCTAGCTGTAATACTTCAGTTGGTACCATTTTTATCACTTTTTGTCGCCCCTTAAAAGTACAAATTTGGAAAAATCCAATTTTACCTTGTTTCTATATGGTCAGAGGAATTTACATACCAAATTTCTCGATTCTAGCTGTAATACTTCAGTTGGTACCATTTTTATCCCTTTTTGCCGCCCCTGAAAAGTACAAATTTCGAAAAATCCAATTTTACTTCGTTTCTATATGGTCAGAGGAATTTACATACCAAATTTCTCGATTCTAACTGTAATACTTCAGTTGGTACCATTTTTATCCCTTTTTGTCGCCCCTTAAAAGTACAAATTTAGAAAAAATCCAATTTTACTTCGTTTCTATATGGTCAGAGGAATTTACATACCAAATATCACGATTCTAGCTGTAATTCTTTAGTTGGTACCATTTTTATCCCTTTTTGTCCCGCTCGCCCCTTAAAAGTACAAATTTCGAAAAATCCAATTTTACTTCGTTTCTATATGGTCAGAGGAATTTACATACCAAATTTCTCGATTCTAACTGTAATACTTCAGTTGGTACCATTTTTATCCCTTTTTGTCGCCCCTTAAAAGTACAAATTTAGAAAAATCCAATTTTACTTCGTTTCTATATGGTCAGAGGAATTTACATACCAAATATCACGATTCTAGCTGTAATGCTTTAATTGGTACCATTTTTATACATTTTTGTCCCGCTCGCCCCTTAAAAGTACAAATTTTAAAAAATCCCTATTTGTAGCTCTTCTGCATGGTCAGTGCAATGAACACACCGAATTACACATGTCTAGCTACTGCCGTTTAGTCAGGACGAAGGTTCGATGTTTATCCCTTTTTGGACCATTTTACCCCCTAAAGGTACGAATTTCGTAAAACCCTTTCTTAGTCGACGTCTACGTCATATTTGGGAACTACCCTGAAAAATGCATGACCCTGGCTTCAGGCGTTTGGTCTGGGGGCTGGTCAATGATAAGTCAGTCAGTCAGTAACGCAACTCTTTTATATAAAGGGTGATTTTTTAAGAGCTTGATAACTTTTTTTTTTAAAAAAAACGCATAAAATTTGCAAAATCTCATCGGTTCTTTATTTGAAACGTTAGATTGGTCCATGACATTTACTTTTTGAAGATAATTTCATTTAAATGTTGACCGCGGCTGCGTCTTAGGTGGTCCATCCGCTTAGTCCAATTTTGGCATTTCCACGTTTTTGAGTAACAGAGACCCAATTGGTGCGAACGGCGACGAATCGAAAATTGGTGGTCATCATTAACACTGGCCGATACAGCTGCGATATTTTCTTCAGTTCGCACTCTACGTAAGCGTGTTGGTGTTTTAATGTCCAACAATGTAAATTTGGTGCGAAATTTAGTCACAATAGCCCGAATAGCCGCTTCAGTGGGTCGATTAAACTGACCATAAAATGGAAGCGCGCAATGAACTTTCTTAACAGAGCACGCATTTTGATAATAAAATTCAATAATTTGCAAGCGTTGTTCGTTTGTAAGACGATTCATGATGAAATGTCAAAGCATACTGAGCATCTTTCTCTTTGACACCATGTCTGAAATCCCACGTGATCTGTCAAATACTAATGCATGAAAATCCTAACCTCAAAAAAATCACTCTTTATATAGATTTTCTGACATGCAGTGTTAAAGTAATGGTTTAAGCATAACTGAGTATTTGCTGATAATCTATTACCATATTTCACCATGACGGAGACAACATCATTGGTTGATGCCACAGAAACATTTAGTCCCAAATCTTTAATTTTTTGTTGAGTACAGCTAATTCCAGTTTCGTGATCATACTTGTTGTTTCACTTCCTGGAATTTGAACTATTTTACTAAAAGCAATGTGGTTATAGTCTTCGACACCCTCAATTGAGATCCCATAAATGATAGAATCCTCATTTCAGTAACAGTGATCTAAAACGGATGTGGGCAACACATTGAGACATTAAACATATTAGGCAATCTTATATGATCAAAGATGAATGTATGTATTGCGTTTCAAGCAAAAATATTGGCGATTTCTAAAGTCGCAGAATTAATAATAGAAAACATAGAAGTAGGCTTGTGCTCACCAAAAGACCGTCCTCAGCCATGCATTGAGCTAAAATTTGACTAGAATCCCAAGACGATTTTTTTCAAATTTGTCTTATGCCAATTTGGACAGATGGAGGGTTCAAAAGCGTTCCATGGCCACATTTTATATTAATACATACATTTTAATAGCTCTTCTGTATAAGTTATTTAATGTCTTTCCTGTTAAGTTGAACGATTCTATCTAATAAGTATATGCTGTAATATCATTTATATGGCCTGTGAATGCTTCCAATAACTAAAAATTGAACAACCCACAACGTTTTATGTGTTTATACATATTATAGTTGCAATAAAATAAATTCAATGAAAACTATTTTTGACCGTAAATGCTACATTTCACAGCTCTTCTATTGGTTTGGACAACAGAGCGTATGATTGATATGACGACTGATTGAATTTGATGAGAAGTCACTGCTGGAGTGGTAAAAAAAGATTAAAACAATTAGCAAGCTTAAATTTAAAATGGAATCATAAAATGTGATTATTATTTGCAAAATAATAATTTTTTTTTTTTTTTTTTTTCTCCAATTTATTTGCAATCTATAGTACAATAATAAGCAAATTCGATAAATTACAGATATTAACATGCCTTATTGCTTCCCATCGGAAACAATAATGTAAGATATATATGTACATATATAGTGATGATTACTATGCTATTAGTAAAAATGATATGTAAGTGTTAGGTACAAGTGTGTGGAATTAACTAAAATGAAAAGTTATATGAATTGAAGATCTAGAATATGCTTTCTTTTAAGCCTTCTTACTTCATCAGTCTCATCTAATAGTGTGATTGCCAATGTGTTTGTATGATTGCTGAGTCTTTGTAAATAACTGCTGCTGAATTTTCTAATTTCTGACTTTACAAAGGGAACATTAAGGTCTTTGTGTATTGCTTTATTAGTTACGTAAAAAGGGGCATCTGTAATGGCTCGTAAGGCTTTAGACTGGAATCTTTGCAATATTTCTATATTAGAGTTACTCGCTGTTCCCCATAGCTCTATACCGTAGGTCCAGATTGGCTTCAAAATTGTCTTAAGAAGCAGAACTTTATTTTCTAGTGAAAGTTTTTAATTACGTCCGAGCAGCCAGTACATTTGTTTAAATTTTTTGTCGAGTTGTTTTCTTTTGGCAGCTATGTGAACTTTCCATGTAAGTCGACGGTCCAAATGAAGACCTAGATATTTGATATTATCGCTACTAGGGATTACAGTGCCATTGAGAAACACGGACGGGCAGTTCTCCTTTCTTAACGTAAATGTAATGTGGTTTGACTTTTGTGTATTAACGATAATATTCCATTTTTTGAGCCACTGTTGTAGATTGTCTAGTTGTAATTGCAATATTCTGGAAGCTTCAGCTGGGGATTGATGTGAACATAGAAATGCTGTGTCATCTGCATATGTAGCAATGGTGACATCATCTGTAGTTGGCATGTCATAGGTAAATAAAGTATATAGGACTGGACCTAATACGCTACCCTGTGGGATGCCGGCCTCAATTTGATGAATGTTGGAGATATCGTTATTTATTTTAACATAAAAGCATCTATTGCTTAAAAACGAGAGAAAGAACATATATAATGGAGCTGGAAGAATATTTTTTAATTTATATAATAACCCACTGTGCCAAACTTTATCAAACGCTTGTTGAATATCCAAAAACACAGCAGAACAGTACTTTTATTTTCGAAGGAGTCAGTAATTGTTTGAATTATTCGGTGGCATTGTTCAGGAGTTCCGTGCTTATGACGGAAACCAAACTGATGGTCAGGAACTATGCTGTTTCTTTCAAGAAGAGGTTGTAAGCGCTTCAGGAGTAGTCTTTCGAATATCTTAGAAAAATTGGAAGTAAACTAATTGGTCTATAAGAAGACACTATATTTTCCGGTTTACCTGGTTTTAAAACCATAATTATTTCTGCGCACTTCCATTGCGAGGGAAAATGTTGAAGTCTTAGTATGGAGTTGAATATTAATGTCAAGTAGATAATTCCTTTAAATGGTAATGATTTTATGGTTTTCGCATCAATTTTATCATACCCAGTTGACTTTTTATTATTCAATTTGTTTATTTCCGCTTTAGTTTCATTTGGGGTAATGTGTTTTAAAGGTAGTTCCATTTGGCACGCAGTATCTAAGAAATCCAGAATATCGATGTCATTGTCATTGATGCATTGAGGTTTAAAAGCTTCTTCCAAGTGCTCAGCAAAGGCGGACGATTTTTGCAGATCAGTTCTACACCATACTCCGTTAACGTTCTTTATAGGAGCGTTTCTTTTTGCAGGACGTTTGAGATATTTAGTGGCGTTGAAAAGCTCGTGTTCTTTGTTTTTATTCTGAGGCTTTAATTTCCTAAGATAGTCTGCAGTACTTTCGTTTCTCTCCCTCGCCATAATTTCCGAGCATAATTTAATGGAAAGGTTCCAGTTAGCTTTGTCTCTTGGATTTCTGGTTCGATGCCATACTCTTCTTAGACGTCTCGATTGCCGAATCATTTCTCTGGCCATAGCTGAAGTTCGAACTTTTAAACCTAATTCTTGAAAAGGCTCTGTTATTGGGGTAGATAAAAGGGCAGATTCGTGAATCAATGAAGTGAATGATTCAACAACATCATCCAAATCATCACCTGTTTTAATTTCCTCGTTGAGGCTCAAATTATTGTCTATCCGCTCACAGAAGATGTTCAAATTTGTATTGTGTTTAATTAGTTTAACCTTTTTAGGTGTTAACTCTACATGGACATTGTAGTTTACAAGAAACGGAGTGTGATCAGAACTTAAACTATCGTCATTTGCGATGTCAAGGGAATGCCTGGAAATGCCATTGTATACAACAAAATCAAGAATATCCGGTATTTTGGTAGGGTCTGAGGGCCAGTGTGTTGGAGTTCCTACTGATAGTGTGCTATATTTATTTTGCATTATACATTTGTATAATTGTTTACCTTTAGGATTGGGTCGTCTGGAACCCCACCAAGTGTGTTTCGCATTATAGTCCCCAGCAACAATGAAACGAGGACCTAAATCTTTAAAAAAGTGGTCATAATCTTCAGACACAACCGTGTGTCTTGGGGGGGAATATATTGCGTAAATGTTGATAGGTCTATTATTGCACACCAATTTTATACCTGCAGCTTGAATATAATTTTTCCGACATTCTTCAGCAATTTCATATCGTATTGTAGACTTTACGAATAAACCAGCACCAGCGTGGGCTGTTCCATCCGGATGGTTAGTGGATACAAAATCGTATCCTTTAATTTTTATGTGAGACCTTGTAGTTAAATGAGTTTCCGAAATAAGAAAAATATCAATATAATTTGATTTCATAAAATATTCAATTTCATTCAGTTTATTAGTTAGTCCATTTGCATTCCAAACACCCAATCTCAAATTTACTTGCATAATTTATTTATAAGAAGTGACATCATATTCATAAGTGTATTTGTTAGTTCAATTTGTTTATGTAGTAGATGTTCAATATTTTTCATAATGTTAAAGTTTTCATTTGTATTTCCAATATTGGCATATGTTTCATTTGTATTGTTGTTATTTAATCCAGCATTAAAATTACTGTGATTGTTTTTTTGATTTGGATTTACATGTGGGAAATCGTTTCTGTTTATTAAAAATTGATTATGTATAACTGGGCGCTTCTCAGATAATCTTTTCTTTAAAAGCGTTTGGTATACTTCACATCCTCTATAATTAGCAGTATGTTGTTGTAAACAATGTATGCATCTGGGAGGAGTTTCCATATCTTTTGGGCAATCTGGTGTCGGATGGCCAAGTCCACATTTTACACATACGAATGGCTTCTTGCAATATGTTTTTGTATGGCCGTATTGTTGGCAACGGTGGCACTGAACAATGTCATCTGTGCTTTTTGGGGCTTCAATTTGAACGGTGCAATGGTCTATTTCACGTATTTCAAATACCTTTTTGTTGTTTGGACTCGGGTCGATATCAACGTAGAACATTGGTAATGGCTTTTTAGTAAATTTACTTTTTACGTTTGTAATATATCTTACGAGATGCCCTTTTCCAATAAGCTCTGCCTTAATATCCCCTAAATCAGTGGAATGATGGAGACCCTTAATTACGAATCGGTAAGCACGCTCACTTTTTAGCTGATAAGTGTGATAACTCAAATTGTTATTATTAAAATATTTTGTTATTTTACGATATGAATCGACTGTTTTAATATTGAGTTTAACTTGACCGTCGTTTAAACCTTTATAATTAAATTCAGTATTGGCAATCACACTACTTACACATTTGATCATTTTATTGATGTTAGTAACATTGTTAATAAATATCGGAGGTGGCTTCGGTACAGTATCAGCTTCTCCATCATCATCATTATGGTCATCTGTGTCATCGGCGAGATCAGCAAATTTATTTATGTTAGAGCAGCCTGGTTCATCAGAACTCTTTTGTTTTTTCTGAACATTTGCTATTTGACTAATCTTTTTGCGTTTTGTTGTGACATTTTGCCAGTTAAGCAAATTATCATCAGAAGAACTTCCATCGTCGTCGTCTGCAGTCATTGTTTATGTTTACGCATAAGTGCGTAGTTGTTGTTGTAACAAACGCCTGCCCAAATGCTTGACCGTTAATCCCAATGTTAAGTATATGGGGATAAGAAAAACAAATTTACTTGTTTGTCTAGTTTTTTTTTTTGTTTGAAAAGAGTCAGAAAACAAGTTACACAGAATACGTCTGTTCACTTTGAATAACTCAACGCGACTCAAAATATATAATAAATGAGCGCAAAAATATTTAAATATTTAACATTGACCAGATTTTATAATGATTCTATGTAATGAACAGACAAATAATGAAAACTGATTTTATATTTTTCCTTTCTTTTCACTAGATATTTTTGTTTACTATTTGAACCATGATGTCCTAATCCCGAGTACCCACATTAACTAAAAATTCCCAAATAGGCGCGACAAAAGCATAAATATTTTTTAGGTTTATGTGGTTATAAAAACATTTTCAAGTATCAAAATACAACTTATTTTGACTATTCGTATGAAGTGTACATTGGTTTTGTCTTAACTTAAAATTTTGGCATTTGTCTGAGAGGTACCAAAATGTGAGGTTTATGTTCGAATTTATACCAGGCTGCTTCATCCGCAGTTGCTCATTATTCAGTAGAACAAAAATGCGTCAATCAACATTAATTATTTATTTGTTTGTTTTTTTTTTTATTTGTCTAACACATACAACAAGAATCATTAAATTTTATAATAATAATAATTAATTAAATTATTTAAAGAGAACATATCATATCATAATTAATTAAAGAGAACATATCAGTAACATTTTTTGTTTTGTATAAAAATTAGTTATTCAATTAGACTTCCTTTTCGGTTCTGTCCTGAAATGCATATTTGTGTATACATTTCCGTTGACGTTTTATATTAATAAATATTTAATATTACTATGTGTGTAAATACTTCCATGTGGCGGCATAAGTCAATATTCATATTACAGAAAATTACAATATTCTCGTTAATACCACATTTGGATAACTTATAAAGAGTGATTTTTTTGAGGTTAGGATTTTCATGCATTAGTATTTGACAGATCACGTGGGATTTCAGACATGGTGTCAAAGAGAAAGATGCTCAGTATGCTTTGACATTTCATCATGAATAGACTTACTAACGAGCAACGCTTGCAAATCATTGAATTTTATTATCAAATTGCGTGCTCTGTTTAGGAAGTTCATCGCACGCTTCCATTTTATGGTCAGTTTAATCGACCCACTGAAGCGGCTATTCGGGCTATTGTGACTAAATTTCGCACCAAATTTACATTGTTGGACATTAAACCACCAAGACGCTTACGTAGAGTACGAACTGAAGAAAATATCGCAGCTGTATCGGCCAATGTTAATGATGACCATCAATTATCGATTCGTCGCCGTTCGCAGCAATTGGGCCTCTGTTACTCAAAAACGTGGAAATGCCAAAATTGGACTAAGCGGATGGACCACTTGAGGCGCAGCCGCGGTCAACATTTAAATGAAATTATCTTCAAAAAGTAAATGTCATGGACCAATCTAACGTTTCAAATAAAGAACCGATGAGATTTTGCAAATTTTATGCGTTTTTTTTTAAAAAAAAGTTATCAAGTCTTAAAAAATCACCCTTTATTATGTATTATTTATGGAAAGTCAACTCCCCTCTCTCTATTCTGATAACGTTTGCATTTTTTAGCCAAACATGTGAAACACCACAAAATTGGACTAAAAGGAAAGAATGTTAACCATTTGTTTATGTGGCTTTTGACTTTTACTATATTTTCGATGAATGTGCAGAAAATGACCGCGTGTTTTGGAATGATATCTACATAAATGTATGAGAAATTTGTCACTTTTTAGTTTACCTGGCTTGGTTTGGTTAAACAGAATTAGTTCATGACTGTTGAACAATTTGAATTGTACTGTATTCAAACGAATTATAATAGCTTTTCTCCAGAATGCACGGATTTAATATCAATCATACGCTCCCGATATTATTACAGATACAAAATGGCAATACTTGTCTCTGTAACTGCTTAATCAGTTATTGTGAATGTATCGCGGTTGTAAAGAGTAAAAGTTACGACTTTCAAGGTCCTTCAGTTACAACACAGAATATCATATAGAACACCAAAGATAGCCTCATAGATTTGGAAAGAGTTGACAGATTTTGATTATTTGCAAATCTACTCACGTATCACTATGTACTGCTTCATAATAAATATGAAATTGTGAGCAGCAAAATATATTGACGAAATTCGTGGAAGCAAACCAGCATCCATTTCATTGAAATACATCGACATACATATACATGTTTACCCCCATTGATGTCATAGTTGTACAGTCTGTATTATTTAACCCTCTATCACTCATGAACTCCGATTTGTATGATTTTTATACCCTACACCACTTCATGGACTAGGGTATTATAAGTTAGTTTCGCGCCAAGTGTTTGTAACACCAAGAAATAATCGAGCTAGACCCACCTTTAAGTATACCGATCGGCTTAGAATCACCAGCTGAGTCGATTTAACGATGTCTGTCTGTCCGTCCGTCTGCTGTCCATCTAAGCTTGTTCGCACTTTACAGGTCGCAATTGTTGTCCGATTGTCATGAAACTTGGCAGAAGTTATTTTTTCTGGCCAAGGACCATCGGTATTGAATTTGGAGGAAATCGGTTCAGATTTAGATATAGCCCCCATATAAATGTCGCTCCCGATTTGACATTTTCCGCTCTAGAAACCACACCTTGTACCCGATTTTCTTTAAAATTGGCACAACATCTTAAAATCCAACTAGAAACACCTGTGCGGAAATTGGGTAAGATCGGTTCAGATTTAGATATAGCCCCCATACAAATGTCGCTCCCGATTTGACATTTTCCGCTCTAAAAACCACATATTGTACCCGATTTTCTTTAAAATTGGCACAACATTTTATAATCCAACTAGAAACCACTATGCAGAAATTGGGTAGGATCGGTTCAGATTTAGATATAGCCCCCATACAAATGTCGCTCCCTATTTCACTTTTTCCGCTTTAGAAACCACATATTGTACCCGATTTTCTTTAAAATTGGCACAACATTTTATAATCGAACTAGAAACACCTATGCTGAAAGTGGTTATGAGCGGTTCAGATTTAGATATAGCCCCCATACAAATGTCGCTCCCAATTTGACTTTTTCCGCTTTAGAAACCACATATTGTACCCGATTTTCTTTAAAATTGGCACAACATTTTATAATCCAACTAGAAACACCTATGAAGAAATTGGGTAGGATCGGTTCAGATTTAGATATAGCCCCCATTCAAATGTCGCTCCCTATTTCACTTTTTCCGCTTTAGAAACCATATATTGTACCCGTTTTTCTTTAAAATTGACACAACATCTCATAATCTAACTAAAAACACATATGCTGAAAGTGAGTAAGATCGGTTCAGATTTAGATATAGTCCCCATACAAACGTCTCTCCCGATTTCACTTTTTCCGCTCAGAAACCACATATTGTACCAGATTTTCTTTAAAATTGGCACAACATCTTATAATCTAACTAAAAACACCTATGGTGAAAGTGGGTAAGATTGTTTCAGATTTAGATATAGCCCCAATACAAATGTTGCTCCCTTTACATATTATATTTCACCAATAAACATTCATGGTGAAAGCGGGTCACATCGTTAGGGGTTTCAATATACCCCCATACAAATGTCCTTTCCGATTTAACATTTTTTGTCAAACACTTACATTTACAGTATTGAAAAATCCTTCCCGATTTCACTTTTTTACCGAATTGAATTGTAGTGAGATAGAAAGTGTGGTGTATAGTCGGCTCCGTCCGTCTTTAGCCTTTCCATACTTGTTTGGGAGATGCCCATATGTCCATACTTTGGTATAACGCAAATGGGGTCCCATGCTCCTCTATTACAGCTCTAGAAACTACATCTTACATCGGATCTTCATCAAATAGAAATACCTACCGTGATTAAGAAATATATAGGCGCATGTTTTGGCACAGGCCTCAATTGTTGTTATAGTCCCCCTTCAAATGTCCGTCCAATTCATCCTATTTACGCTGTATAAGCTGTATTTATCATTGGATCTAGATTAATTTTTCCATATCATGTTATATTTACTTTACTCGGAATATCTGCTGGATCAATTACTTTATTATTTACCATACTAATTAACTTTGACTAAATATGAATTTATAGTAACTGTATAATTTATATGAACTACATAAAATTGCTCCCATCAAATACCTGGGTTTAGTAATCAAAGCGAGGTACATACGCAGGGAGTGGTGTACGGTATTATATAGTCGGCCCCGCCCAACTTTAGCCTTTCCTTACTTGTTTGTATTGGAGATGATAACAAAAAAATAAAATACACGTATTTTTTAATTTTCATTTATTTTTATTATTTGAAGAGAAACTCCCACAAATTGGGTGTGTTGCTTTTAGGCAACACTGAGGTATGTGGTAAAAATCTATATTACTGTAGGACATATTATGAAAGATGGAAGTTTCTGAAGCAGTTCTTGGTTTTTGTGTAGCATAAGGCTACACCGCATTTTTCACATACATTGTGAGTAAATCCAACACAGTTCGGAAACTTGCATCTGATTTTCTTATCAGATCATTGCGGCCAGTGCCCAATCTGATCTTGACGGACTGCTTTTGGAGGTACATGCTGAGCAGGTCCTTTTAGCTTTTTGGCTTCAATCTCGCCTTGCAACGAACGCCGACTAGATAAATTAGGTTTTGTACCCATTTTGCAAAGTGTCGCAGCAACTTCCAGGCGAAAATCGGCTGATGATAAGCGGGTTGATTGAAGGTTTTTGTATTCAGCAACCCTTTTATAAAGTACCCATGCATTGGCCATGGTGAGATCCAAATAATGATAAAATAGTCGCATGGGCCACCTTTTGCTTCGCAAACGTATTTTATATATACCCATGATGCTGTCTAGTAGATCAACGCCACCCATATGGCGATTGTATTCTCCGACAACATTGGGTCGCTTTATGTCCACATACCTGGAATTCCGTTTATCCCATCTGCCTAATGTTCAGGTTTTTGCCCAGCAAAAGTGGAAGCCAGATCGACAATTCTGTTGTCTTTCCATGAAACTGTTGAGACATCGACCCCGTTGACGTCAGCTACGTATTCTTCTGAATAGCCTCGTTCTTTTTTCATTATTACCTTTTCTGATGACTGCTTACAATCCGGTATTCTATTTCTTCTTATAGTGCCGAGACTGAGAATGCCTTCTTTGGCCAGATACTCCATTAGGCGAAGAGAAGTAAAGTAGTTGTCGAAGTAGAGTTTGAAGTTCTGGTGCCTTGGAATCATACGCGCTAACCTCATGACGACGTTAGATGAGGCACCTAAATCTGGCTCCCCCTGTATGACGACACTTTCCTTGCCTGTTTCGATTTCTGTTTTATAGGCAAAGCCAGAAACGCCACTCAACACAAAGACTTTATAGCCCCACTTATGTGGTTTGTTAGGGTTGCATCTCTTCAACGTGTTCCGTGCTTTGGTGGAGCACATTTGCTCGTCCACACAAAGGTGCTCTTCCATTGGGACTTTACTAAATGCCGCATTCAAGGAGTCGACCACTGGACGTATTTTGTATAGCCGATCACAATCAGGGTTGCTCCTAGGTAGGTCTTTGCTATTGTCGTTGAAATGCAATGTTTGACGAATTTTTTCAATTTTTTTTAACGTAATGGTTTCCTGTATAAGGGGTGTTCCAAGTATTGGACTCCAGTGGTTAGTTACTCTAGGTAATTGAATGAGAGACATTAGATATGCCACACCTATAAATTGCCTGACATCCTCTTCACTTATCCGAAAAGCGCTATTAGGATCTTTCTGCACTTGATATAAGTTAGTCTCCTCAGAAAGTTTATTGATTAATTCATTTGGAAATAGATAGAAGAAAAACTGTACAGGAGTGTCTAGCTCAAGTAAATCAGGACCCAGCGTCTTATTTCCCATAAACATTAGCTGCTCTGCATTCAATTCAAGATTTTTATTTTTCCAGCGTAAATTCAGTTTATCTGGCTTCCCTTTAGTATCTTTTCTAACGTTCTTGGCATGGGAAGGTTGAGCAGTGCTCTCGTGTGTCGTTGCAGTCGCAGTACTAGACGAAGGACTTTCGTCAATCATTTCTATAGATTCTATTATGTAATCCAAATCAATATCTATCTCTGAAACTCCGTCTTCAAATGTTTCTAATGCAGGAATAAAATCGGGATCGGCAATGCTGTCGTCATCAAAATCTAAGCCAGCTTCACGATCTGCAAGATCATTTAGAGTAGCACTAATTTTTTCGTCACTAAGAGGCCGCTTACGAGACATCCTGAAACATAAAAACAAGCAATAATCAGCATAACAAGTGTCAAACAAAATTTCATCCTTTTTGCCTGATGTAGCCTACGGGCAGGGCAACAAACATTATTTGCCACCAAAAACAAAAAAAAAAAACGTAAAAATTGTTCAAAAAGAACATTCTACAATAAAGCTCAAACACTTACCTCTCCATTTATCAAGATTACACACAAAACACAAGCACAACAATTTTTTATTATTTTTTGAAGTCACAGCAAACCGGCACTTTTCGTAAATACAATAGTCAATAAAGAAATGTCAATTTCCAGCAAGTAGTGCCACCTAATTGTTCTATTTTTACAAGTTTATTATCTCAGTATGTAAACCACGGGATACAGTGCGTGATTGAGCTAAATAAGTTATTTCTATTAATTTTGAGGCATTCGAACGGTATGTTGCCTACAGTCTACACTATGATACAGGGGGTTAAACAATATCTCAGATTAATAAATACTGTCCTACCGGTTTCCAAATCTCTATTATAGATAGATCACTATAATAATAATAAACAAAACAAAATCTATAATAAATAGAATATCCTATTAAATGTTATATTTAAAAGTTTGTTAATGAATAATTAAAATGCAAGCAAATGAAAATATTTACGGGTAAATATTGAATTCGTATAAGAAAATTTTAGTTGACAATATTCTTTACTGTTTTAGACCAAAAGTTTCCCTATAAAACTAGCCTAGTAGTTATGGCGGTTACAAAGTGAATCAAATTTTAATATCGCTAATGATTTTCTGAAAATACTATAGATTTCTTCAAAAATCTGTAAATTAATATCAATCTGAGCGTATGGTTGATATTAATTTAATCTTAAATCTAATTTATGTTCCTAATACATACTGTCATTATTTATTGTTTTTAACTGTTTTAAGATACTAAGCAGAAACCAACTGAAACATCAGTGCACTGCAACGAAGAGCTCAAATCGTTTGACATTAATCGTTTTAAAGAATGCAAAAACCAAGTTAATTATCAATTAAAAATTCCAAAATATTTAATTGAATTGCCAGACATATCTCTTAAGTGTTCTTTCTATTTCAACGTTGCTGACAAGAATGAAATGTTGTCAATAGGCTAATGAATATTGATATTTGTTGTATTTTATTACGTTATTGTACGCAAATTAACAAGACAAAATGGTACGATTGCCATCTTATATGTTAATGTTCAATAAACTTCGTTGACAACATTTAGTACATTTATAATTTATTATACCCTCCACCTCCTGGATGGGGGTATACTAACTTTATCATTCCGTTTGTAATATCTTTAAATATCAACCTGACACCTTATTTTCCGTCATAAAATTCTAATACGATCTGGCCATGCCTGACCGTCTGCACGCTAGTATCCAAACAAAAATAGATAGGACGACCAAATTTTCCATAAATGCGTCTTATAGTCGTAGATCGGTTGGGATTGTAACTGGGCGAAATCGATCCAAAGGGAAAAATAACCCCTAATATTTTAGAGTATTTATGCATGTTTTTTCAATATATCTGCTTGTAATTACTTCATATTAGGTATGCGCATTCCACTTATAACAAAAACGTGCACCATAAAGTGAAATAAACGGATTTTCGAAATAAAATAATTTTTTCGTAAAGGGGATAAAAATTCTACAACCCAAATAACTGCAGCTAGAATCATAAAATTCGGAGTATACATTCCTTAGACTGAGTAGACATGAAAAATAAAAAGGTTTTTCTAAATTCGTACTTTCAATGGATACAATGGGAGCAGAGGGATAAAAATGGTACCAACTAAACGACTACTGCTAGAATGATGGCCATCGGCGTGTAAATCACTCTAATTGCGTAGACACGTAAAGTAAAGAGATTTTAGAAAGACGTGCTTTTAAGAGGGTAAATTGGGAAAAAGGGGATAAAAATGGTACGAACCACTTGGCCGCAGCTAG